>OZ038385.1:20398167-20455112 GCA_964036045.1 Eutreptiella sp. 'Long Island Sound 2002'
CGCAGTAGCGTGGGGCTGCGCAGGGGCGCAGCGTGGGGCTGCGTAGGGGCGCAGCGCGGGGCTGAGCAGGGGCGTAACATGGGGTTGCGCAGGGGCGCAGCGTGGGGTTGCGCAGGGGTGCAGCGCAGGGCCGCGCATGGGCGCGGCATGGGCCCATGCAGGGGCGCAGTAGCGTGGGGCTGCGCAGGGGCGCAGCGTGGGGCTGCGCAGGGGCGCAGCGCGGGGCTGAGCAGGGGCGTAACGTGGGGCTGTGCAGGGGCGCAGTAGTGTGGGGTTGCGCAAGGGCGCAGTGTGGGGCTGTGCAGGGGCGCAGCGTGGGGCTGTGCAGGGGCGCAGCGCGGGGTTGCGCAGGGGCGCACCGCGGGGTTGCGCAGGGGCGCAACAGCCCGGGGCCGGGCAGGGGCGCAGCAGCTTGGGGCTGTGCAGGGGCGCAGCAGTGCGGGGCTGCGCTGGAGTGCAGCGTGGGGCCGCGCAGGGGCGCAGTGCGGGGCTGCGCAGGGGCGCAGCGTGGGGTTGCGCAGGGGCGCAGCGTGGGGTTGCGCAGGGGCGCAGCGTGGGGTTGCGCAGGGGTGCAGCGCAGGGCCGCGCATGGGCGCGGCATGGGCCCATGCAGGGGCGCAGTAGCGTGGGGCTGCGCAGGGGCGCAGCGTGGGGCTGCGCAGGGGCGCAGCGCGGGGCTGAGCAGGGGCGTAACGTGGGGCTGTGCAGGGGCGCAGTAGTGTGGGGCTGCGCAGGGGCGTAGCAGTGTGGGGCTGCGCAGGGGCGCAGCGCGGGGTTGCGCAGGGGCGCAACAGCCCGGGGCTGGGCAGGGGCGCAATAGCGTGGGGCTGTGCAGGGGCGCAGCAGCGCGGGGTTGCGCACGGGCGCAGCGCGGGGTTGCGCAAGGGCGCAACAGGCTGGGGCTGGGCAGGTGCGCAGCAGCGTGGGGCTGTGCAGGGGCGCAGCGTGGGGCCGCGCAGGGGCGCAGTGCGGAGTTGCGCAGGGGCGCAGCGCGGGGTTGCGCAGGGGCGCAACAGCCCGGGGCTGGGCAGGGGCGCAGCAGCGTGAGGCTGTG
Source organism: Eutreptiella sp. 'Long Island Sound 2002' (assembly GCA_964036045.1). Lineage (NCBI taxonomy): Eukaryota > Euglenozoa > Euglenophyceae > Eutreptiales > Eutreptiaceae > Eutreptiella > Eutreptiella sp. 'Long Island Sound 2002'. The sequence goes on from OZ038385.1 coordinate 20,399,222, forward strand.
CAGGGGCGCAGCAGCGTGGGGCTGCGCTAGAGTGCAGCGTGGGGCTGCGCAGGGGCGCAGTAGCGTGGGGCTGTGCAGGGGCGCAGCAGCGTGGGGCTGTGCAGGGGCGCAGCGCGGGGTTGCACAGGGGCGCAGCGTGGGGCTGCGCAGGGGCGCAGTGCGGGGCTGCGCAGGGGCGCAGCGTGGGGTTGCGCAGGGGCGCAGCGTGGGGCTGCGCAGGGGGGCAGTGCGGGGCTGCGCAGGGGCGTGGAGGGGCGCAGCGTGGGGCTGCGCAGGGGCGCAGCGAGCGGCGGCGCAGTGGTGGGAGACTGCACAAGGGTGCATCGTGGGCCGCGTATGGGCGCGGCGCGGAGCTGCGCAGGGCTGCAGCAGCGTGGGGCTGCGCAGAGGAGCTGTGTGGGGCGGCGCTGTGGTGGGGGGGCTTGTGTAGGGGCGCAGCGGAATGGGGGTGCGCCGGGGCGCAGCGTGTGGCTGTACAGGGGCGCAGTGCGGGGCTGCGCAGGGGCGCAGCAGCGTGGGGTTGCGTAGGGGCGCAGCGCGGAGCAGCCCCGGGGGGCAGCGTGGGGCCGTGGAGGGGCGCAACGTGGGGCTGCGCAGGAGCGCAGCGGCGCGGGGCTGCGCAGGGGCGCAGCGAGCGGCGGCGCAGTGGTGGGAGGCTGCGCAGGGGCGCATCATGGGGCCGCGTATGGGCGCGGCGCGGAGCTGCACAGGGGCGCAGCAGCGTGGGGCTGCGCTTGGGCGCAGTGTGGGGCTGCACAGGGGCGCAGCAGCGTGGGGCTGCGCAAAGGTGTTGTATGTGGCTGCCTAGGGGCGCAGCGTGGGGCTGCGCGGGGGCGCAGCAGCGTGGGGCCGCGCAGGGGCGCGGCAGTGTGGGGCTGCGTAGGGGCGGAGCGGCGTGGGGCTGTCGTGTAGGGTAGAGGAAGGGGTGGCGTGAGGGCGGCGGGGGGTGTGGGGCCCTGCTCGACAGACAACGGTCCAGAGTCGGGCCCCTGGTGGGCGGCCGGGGGCGGCGTGGGGTGCGTGGGGGGCGTGCCGTGGAGTGGTGTGGGGGTGTGGCCTGCTACCTAGCCGTTCACTACGAGGATGTGGCGAGGAAGACGCAGGGGAACTGAAGCCCGAAAGCCTGGGGATGGGGGCTGGGGCGCTGGCGGCGGCGGCAGCCCACCTCGGGGGCTTCGCTACCTGAGAGAGGAGGGGCGGGAGAGTGGGGGGGCGGTGGGGGCACGGCGTGCACGTTGGGGGGGGGGGGGGGGCTGTGGGCTGGTGGGTGGGTGCGCGCGCGAGGGGGACGGGGGTGCGGTGAGCTCAGCCGCAGAGCGTCACCGTGCGGCCGACCGGGCGGAGGAGCGGCCGGGGCTGGCCAAAGTCGGCCGGGGAGCCCGGGGCGCTCGAGGTGTCGGCGGGGCCGCGGTCAGCGGTGGGGCCCGCACCCCGCTCGGCCGGGACGAATCCCGCCGAGCATCATCCACGGGGGCGAATCCTGGTGGAGGCGGGGGGGAGCGCCACGCCGTCCCCTCGCGGCCGAACCGGACCGGGACGGGCCCCGCCGGAGGGATACCGGGGGGGCGGGCGGGGCTGGGCACCGGGGCTCCGGGGCCCGGGTCCCTGGTGGTTGTGGGCCGGCGCGGGGGAGACCGGGCGGGCCTCTGGGCTGCGGCTGGTGAGGGGGGGCGTGGAAGGGCCGGGCGGGCTCGGGGGCGAACCCCGAAAGGCCCTCGGGGGCTGGGCGAGGGCTCCCGAGGGCGGCCGTTCCTTGAGGGGGGGGGGGGGGGTTGCTCCCTGCCCGGGGGACGACGGGGGCCCCTCTTGAGCGAGGGGGGGGGGGAGGGCGTGTATCGCCCGGTGTAGGGCCATGTCGATTCATGGCCGCGCGGCATGGGACTATATCCCCAACCCTCCGCGCCGGAGTCCCTTTTTTGGGGGGGCTGAGGGGGGGGGGGGGGGGGCTGGCGGTTATTGTGTGCACCCACCCATGCGGGGGGGGGGTCGCCGGTGGGAGCGCCGTCCGGCATGGCCGATAAAACCCGGTGGCGTCCCCTGGGCCCGTGGGCCCCTTCGAGGAAGAACCTCGGATTCGCCGAGGGGGACTCCGCTATATGGTATGGTATGGTATGGTATGGTATGGTATGGTATGGTATGATATGGTATGGTATGGTATGGTATGGTATGGTATGGTATGGTATGGTATGGTATGGTATGGTATGGTATCGTATCGTATCGTATCGTATGGCATGGTAAAATAGGAGTATACCGGGGGCAGGGTCGATTTGGGGGCCGGGGCAGGGCGGTCCTTAAGTGAAAAAAAAGTGTTCCAAAACTGCAGTTTTGCAAAAAGACCGCGTGTAGTTCATATGTTCAACCATAGTTGGTGGCGATTGGCGGTTGATACACATGCCACATCCGTCGTTGAACCTCCATTCGCTCCTCCCAGCAACACTTTCTGCCCTTTTCCACACGTGCCCGCCATGCCCCAGGCACAGGACCAGTTCAAACTGGCAAACCTGGCCATGGCCACACTGGAGCCCTCCTTCAGCAGCAACAGCGGGTGGCCCCGCCTGCATTCCCCCACGAAGCGCGCGGCGGACGACGACGAGGCCGCCCTGCGGGACATCCCCAAGTTTGCGTGGGTATGGCAGCGCTCTGCAACCCCCTCCCCCCAACCCTCTCCCGCAATCCACACACGAGGGACCAGGCACCCCACAGGTGGCACCCAGCTGCAGCCCTTGACCCCCCCACTCCCCCCCACTTGACCCTGCCCTATCAAAATGGCCAAACTTTTTAGAAAGTCCAAACCACATTTGGTCCAAATTTGGCGCCGGAGAATTTCTTTAGCATATGGTGGGGGAAGAATTTCGTTTTTACCCCATGTCAGTGTTCTCAAAATGCTCAGAATTTCATGGAGAATCCAAATATGTATGCAAAACATGAAAAAAATTTCTGAGCCCTGACCTCCCCCATCCAGCCCCCAAACCTGGCTGCTGGGACGGGAACCCCCAGGGGCTAAAAATTTTTTCTTTCAAAACCCCCACATATGTTTTCAAAATGATTAGTGCGACGAGGGGCTTGTTTTGAAGGATGTATATTGGGGTACCCTGGACGCCTGGGAGCCACCCCCCCCCCTCTTCAGGGGCCAAAATGTTTAAGGGGTGTTGGGGTCCAGGGCTGCATCTGGCCGCCCCCCATGGGGGGCGCCCTGCCAACGGGCCGCAGTGTCCGGCCACCTTTATCCCCCCCAAAAAAAAAAGGCGAAATGCCCCGACATGCCGTGCACCACCGATGCGTAACACGTGGGGATTCGGAACCCCCTGAGTACATTCACCACTTCCACAGTGGATATCCCACCTTCGCTGTCACCGAACGATTGGATATGAAGCATTGCCGGCGCCGGCGTGAGAGGGACCCCAAGCGGCAGCAGCTCCGCCCATGAGCAGAGGGACACACCAAAATTGCGGTCCCCCACCGCCAGTGGACAGGGCAATGTAGAAGTTTCCCTCCTCAACAGTACGTACACCTGGAAGTACCACCCGCACATGTACTCAGCATTATGCCAAACCCCCCCCCCTCAAAAAAATTTGGGGACCACTGTCCGACTCTCACCCAAAAAAAAATTGCAATGAACAAATTGCAAAAAAAAACTGAAAAAAAAGATAAAATACATCGGCCGCTGGCTTGAGACAAGTGATGCAACCGGTCTGCTCCTCAAAACCCAAACCAGAGCGTAAATGAGGCGGGCGCTTACTCACAGCAGCGTAGTATGGGGGAGAAACCAATCACATTGCATTTGGGGCCCCTAAAAACCCCAACTGCACCCGTAGTCTGAACTAGAAGCCTGACATCAAGGGCTTGGCATTTCCACTATGTTTAGCCCTCAAAACATCCCGTTTGCTTGCAAATGGGGGTTGCATTCGTGTGCATATTGAACAGAGATCCTTTGCTTCCCAGAATTTTGATTTTTGTGAGGTGGGCTCGGCCTTGTGTGGTCAAGGTGGCCAAGGTGGGCTGTGGAAGTGTCTGCTATGCAATGATTTTCAAGTGTTTTTTGCTCCGTTATAATGCACCCTTTGCACTGTGTCATCGCCAATCAGGATGAGAATGGGCTACACACGGGGGAGCAAACTTCGCAAGTCCTAGGACGCCAACTACCCCTCCCCCCCCCCCCCTGAGGGGGGGGCTCCGGCCAACAGTTAGTTGCCAAAGGTGCCGCCCTTAGGAGTCAATGAGCGCCGAAGGTGCCTAGTGCTCCATGGGCACCAAAGGCGCCCGAAGGAACATTTTTTCCATTTTGCACATTATCCCCAAACCCAACCCTGACCCTAACACCCACCCCAACCCTCAGTCCTACACCTAACCCTACCCATAACCGTGAACCTAGCCCTAACCGTAACCCTAACCCTATCAAGACTAAATATTGGAACCGAGCTGGTGGGGAAGGCACTTTGCTTTGTCACTTTGCTTTGCCTTGAGACCAAAAGACAACTGTTGTCTTCAGATGTGGTGAAGTGTTACCACAGGGGTTACCTATCCCACGGTACCCTACCCCTTCCATACCCTTATTGCAGAGTGGACATGCAAGAGAGAGAAGTGGTATCCAATGTACAACTCAGCCTGCCGGTTATAAACAAAAACTGTGACTGTCCTTATGGGACTCCCTACACAAACCTCCCTTCATGGTCTGTGCTGGTTTGCTTGGATGCACTGGATACTAGGGACAAGCCTGGAAGCGAGCCATGCATGCAACGGTTTGCAGTGGATGAACAATGGTACATGGGTTATGCGCATGAGTGTAGCAAATATGGCGGGATAGCAATGAAGTGGATAGTACTAGCGAAGACTAAGGATACTAAGGATTGGGATTGCGAAAAAAAAATCACGTAGAACATTCATTGGCGACAGAAGGAGCGAAACAAGCAGGCCATTTGACATGGGCTTTGCAGTGCGGTTTACCCGAGCGGGATACCGTTGAAGTGGAAAGGCACATTGAATATTAAGGATTTTGAAGATCGGGAGAGCAACAAAAATTGGTGGTGGTTAATGGGATCACGGTGAAGCGAAAGCCAAGTACCAAAATATTGTGCTACTCAAAAAAAAATGATGCATGATAGCCGAACGGCACATGCAATGCGGAGTGCTATAAGCGATGGTGGATTTTGGAGTGCACCATGGCGATGGAACTCTAATTGCCGGGATTGTGGCGACACTTTTTGTTGATATGCTTGTCCTCGTAAGGCATTTCATCATTGTTGTGACAACTATTCAGCAGTCATCGATGGGATCGCGGTGAAGCGAAAGCCACTTGCCAACACAAAGAGAGGTAGCCGGGGGGGGGGGGGGCAAAAAAACGGTACCATTACAAACTAATCAACAAACGTTGATAGAATCGCGAAGGCTTTTTGGGAATTTGCATGGGCTAATATGGGTCAAATACAGCTCAAAATAGCCTAAAACCACTTGTTTGAGCACCCCAAATGATCTAGGAAAAATTTTGGAAAAATTCATTTCTTGACCATTTTTGGACCCTCAGGTGACCCCGTAACCCTACCCTAGCACGCGCACTGTGCGCGCCCCATCACTCACCGTTGCCAAAATGGGGCATTGAAGGGTGTTGACGGCACGGAAATAGCTTGCAACTGATCCTCTTCATCACTGTTTATCACCACAAGGGTGCCCAACGCGATCCACGGGCATGAAACACAGATTAAGAAGGTGGAATTTAAATAGGTATACAAAAAGGGTACTTTTCAAGTCTCATTGTGCGGTCTTTTGGGCCCCAAAGGGGGTCATTAGGGCAACCTGTCACGTGCATAACCCACTAAACGGGAATCAAAAGTGTTTCTTCATCATTCATGTTGGTTGCAATGCAATTGGACCCCTCCATGGACATCCTAGGCACCCAAGCTGCCCCAAAACTGCCAATTTGTGGCCATTTTCTACAGATTTTGAAACGGAGGCCCACCACGTAATACCCGTTCCCGACCGCCACCTTTGAGTTTTTAGCTCATATTTTGTGTGGTTGTCCCTCACACCCATAGGTAGCATCCACCCAAAATTTGGCCGAATCCGAAGCACCACGATGGAGCTTTGATTTTCCCCCATTTCGCACGTGCTTGCTGCTTTCTTGCCGCTTGCTTGCTGCTTGCCAAACGTGTTAGGTCCACCCTAGACACTGAAGAGGGTTATAAAACCAAGATTGGTTCCACCAGCTCAATGACCCTAACCAGCATTGAATATTGGGACCGAGCTAGTGGGGGAAGGAACATCGTCTAGGAGACTTCAACAACAAATGAGGTGAACACTAGAAAGTGGATGAGAGCAGCTCAAAAGGGGCTCAAAATGAGCCGTATTCATCCGCTTGGGTACCACAACCGGACTAGGATAATTTTTTTTTTGGAAAAACCATGGTTTTGACCCGTTTTTGAGCCATTTGTGGTCCCAAATTGGCCCATTTTCAAGGCCCTTTTGGCCTTGAGAGGGGCCAAAATTGCTCGACATGGGCTCAAAATGGGCTCATTCCACTTGTTTGTGCACCCCAAATAGTCCAAAAGTATCTTTGACTGACACATTCTAGTCATTTTTGGTCCCAAAAACAACCCATTTTCAAGGCATTTTGTGACTTTGGAGGGGCCAAAATGGCTTGCAATGGGCTCAAAATGGGCTCATTTCACTTGTTTAGGCACCCCAAATGGTCTGGCATCTTTTTTGGAAAAACACATTTTTGACCCATTTTTGACCCATTTTTTTGCCCCAAAACAACCCATTTTCAAGGCATTTTGGGATTTTAGGAGGGCCAAAACGGGCCACCACGAGCTCAAAACGCGCCAAAAACACTTGTGTTGGCATTTCATGTGGTCCAAGATCGTTTTTGAAAAAAGTCATTTTCTCGCACCCAGTGGACCTTGTGGACCCATTTTGGCACCCACCTCTTTAGGCTACCTCTTGCAGCTTGCCGCAGCCCACCAGGCGTAGGTACGGGGATCTAGGCGTCGGTTAGGGCAATTTTGATTGGTGGAAACCACCAAAAGTGGGTGGTTGCGGATGGATTAGGTGCGCTCGAAATCACGTCTTGAGCCACGTAGCCCAAGGTATGGTCTGTTTTTGGTTTGGGGCTGTCGGCGGCCAATGTGCACAAATTTTGGGGCTTTTGGGGGCCTTTTGCGGACGGTTCGCGGACATATTGTGGAGTTAGAGGGCCCTAGAGGGCCCTTGGGCACGGGGAAGTCCAGCTGTTGTGTAGAGTAGCCACCATTTCCCTTCATTTGGCCGTTTGTAGCAGGTTCTAGGGCGGTTTTGGGCAAAAAGAGGCGGATTTTGGCCCTAAATTGCAGATTTTGAAATGGAGGTCCAGCACTTGCGACGCCTATTCCCGGCCGCCAACGTTGAGTTTCTGGCTCACACTTTGTGTGGTTGTCCCTCACACCCATAGGTAGCATCCACCAAAATTTTGGCCCAATCTGAAGCACCACAACAGAGCTGTGATTTTCCCCCATTTTGCGCGTGCTTGCTTGCTTGCTTGCTTGCTTGCTGCTTGCTTGCTTGCTGCTTGCCAAACCTATTGGGTCCACCCTAGACACTAAAGAGGGTTATAAAACCAAGACTAGTTCCACCAACTCGGTGACCCTAATCAAGACTGAATATTGGGACCGAGCTGGTGGGGGAGGGAACATCAGCTATGACTGGTGAGGGACATCAAGAATGATTCACACATTGATGGCTCTTGACAAAGTGAAATCAGCATGCAAGTGAACCCCATCACCACGAGGCCCACTTTCAAGGCTTTTTGGACTTCTAAGGGGCCAAAATGCCCCAAAATGGGCTCAAAATGGGCTCATTTCACCCATTTGTGCACCCCAAATGGTCTAGGATGAGGTTTGGAAAAATGGGTTTTTGAGCCATTTTGGACCCATTTTTGGGTACCAAAACAGCCCATTTTCAAGGCATTTTGGGGTTTTCGGAGGACCAAAATGGGCCACCACAAGCTCAAAATAGTCCAAAAACACTTGTTTTAGCGCGCACATGGTCTAGGATCATTTTTGAGAAAAGTCATCTTTTTGCCCCTGCTGGACCCTGTTGACCCATTTGGGCACCCACCTGTTTGTTTGGGCTTGAGCTTGCAGCTTGCCGCAGCCTAGTGGGCCTAGGTATTGGGGTCTAGGCGTCCGTTTGGGCAATTCTGAGGGGTGGAAACCACAAAAAGTGGGGGGTTGCGGGTGGAGTAGGTGCCCTCGGAATCGCATTTTGAGCCATGTAGCAAAAGATATGGCCTATTTTTGGTTTGTGGCTGTCGGCATTTGGAGCTTCTGGGGGCCTTTTTGGGCCGTTTCCGGGACATATCATGGAGTTAGAGGGCCGCAAAGAGCTCGTTGACACGGGGAAGTCAAGCCACACGTGGAGTGTACCCACCGTTTCCCTTCGTTTGGCCGTTTTGAATAGGTTCCAAGGCTTTTTTGGCCCAAAAATGGCTGTTTTTGGCCCTAAACTGCAGTTTTTGAAACTGAGGTCCGCCACTTGCGAATCCCGTTCCCGGCCGCCACGGTTGAGTTTCTTGCTCAAACTTTGTTTGATTGTACTTTACACCCATAGGTACCATCCACCAAAATTTCACTCGAATCTGAAGCACCAAGACGGAGTTCTGATTTTTCCCCATTTCGCGCGTGCTGCTGCTTGCTTGCTTGCTTGCTTGCTTGCTTGCTTGCTGCTGCTAAACCTGGTAGGTCCACCCTAGACACTAAAAAAGGGTTATAAAACCAAGACTGGTTCCACCAGCTCGGTGACCTTGACCCTAACTCTAGCCCTAGCCCTAGCCCTAGCTGGACCCTAGGCTAGGGTCGGAGTTATTGTTTGGGTCCAAAATGGAGAGCAATGATGTGACAAAAGCAGCCATGAACGAAATTTGGGGGATCTTGTTCAGCCTAATCAACATGGTAGTATGGTTAGAGGGAGGGCAAGGGGAGGTGAGCATGCAATGGACCAACACTTAGCCTTGGGGGCATGTACCCCCCCATTCACCCCACCGGTACACCCAACCAACCAACCCTCCTGGACACCCCCCCCAGCAAAAGCTCCCCCCCCCCCGGAACCCCCCCAAGCCCCCTCCCCCCCCCAAAGGGGCCTCCAGGCAATGGTTAGTTGGCGGGGTAGTTGGCGTCCAAATGCGAGGAGTCGGCTCCCCTGTGGGGCTACGTCTCCCTTGCAGACTTGACGTGAGTGTGCGGCGGGAGGCTGGTCTGCGTGTGCCAACGTCTGCGGGATGTGCAGTGCAAATTTTTTTTCGCCCCTTGTATTTTTTTGTGCTCGTACACCGGCATTGAACCCCCCCCTCTGAGACTGCCTGCTGCCGTGGCTGCGGCAGAGGGGGGATGCTGCGTATGCCGATGTCTGGCGGGCACATGCTGCCGCGTGTGCCGACGTGTGGATTGCCACACACTGGTGTCAAGTCTGATCCCTTGCCGTGTTGGGGTCACAAAACCAGAAAAACAGGAACAACACAGAGTTTCAGTCGGTGTGCATCCTTTTTTTTGTGTGTATCCGGTGTATCCCAAAAATTTTCCCATATATCCCCGTGTATCCCCTTTTTTCCCCTGTGTATCCCAATGCACCACCCTTTTTCCTGCGGCTGGTGCCATTCTTTTTGATTTTGCTGCGATCCAGGAGTGGAGGGTTTATTTCTTTCTATCATATCTCAGATGTATATATATAGATAGATATGTATATCTCAGAGATATGCTCAGCGCCTTAAGGCACCGCGCCCCTCCGTTAAGCGTTAGACGTACCCGCACTCGCCTCGCATAGCAATACACCATTACCATGTATCCCACTGTATACCCCCTCAAAAAACCCCGTATATCCCGTGTATCCCGTGTATCCCAAATCTTTGTTTTGTGTACCGACGGGATGCCCACTCATTGAAAGTCTGGAAGAGGGTTGTGCTGAGGGTTCGGCCAACGGGACGGGGGCAGGGGATGGGTGGGTGGGTATGAACATCCTTTAAGAACAGCCCCCAAGGACCGCCAACTGCCAACCGCTGACTGCCAACCGCCACCAACCGCCAACCATTGTTCAATACTGTTTCTGTGGTCTTGTGCCCTGCCCATGTCTTGACCATGAAGCAGAGAGCGTCCCCATGAAGGTTCGTTTCTGTTGGCGTTACGAACCCCCTTTTTTTTGTTTTCTTTCCCCCTTAAGGACAGCCCTGCCCCCCGCATATCCCATCACCACCAGGGGGACGTGAAATCGCCGCCGGCCCTCAATGCGGGTGCCGTGCCCATGCCTGGCACCGACATGATGCCCTTCCAGTACGGCCTCACGGGTCCTGGCAGCATGTACTCCGCGAGCCTCACGGACTCAATGCTGTTCACTCCCTCCGTCAACCCGATCCTCTGAGAGCGTCTCCAGGAGCGCAGGTGCCACGCAGCACCTCCTATGGCTCGCCGCCCGGATGGAGTGACAGGCAGTGGAGGGGCAGCCTGAAGGCCATGGTCGTCTTTCGCGGTGCTGCCCTGACCGACACACAGTGCCCCGAGGCGGTTTCCGGTGGTAGAGACTCACATCCCGCCTCAGTACATTGCTCGGGAACAGTAGCTCCAGGGCAAGTGCTGGCGGTCACAAAGCGGTTGCAGGGCGGTTAGAGGCCGTTGAAAGCAGTTGAAACGGACCTGACGCTCCCCCCCCCCCCTGCGGGGCGGGTGTCGGACGAGGGTTATGATAATTAGTTCCCCACGGAAGTCGCAGAAGTACTGAAGTGGTTTTTCCTCATTAGTAGTGTTCCTGTGGGATTCAATGGGGTGCAGACAAGAGTGCTGGTTGATGCACCAGGAAACTCCACCAGGAAATAACAGCAGCTGTCCACTGTTTCTTATGAGCAATTTTTGCCAACCCTGCATGATTTGTTCGCTCATTTTTAAGAAATGGCACGGGTTTTGTCGCGCTAGAATTTGTAGATTCAGATTTCTAGACACATGTTATTCCTGTAGTGTTCAATTTCTATTGTTTTTAGATGCACAGGTAATGGATTTCACGAATACGCGGCGATGATGTTTGCTCTGGTTTGCTTGCCTCTGTCTCATAAGCTTGACCAGCCCCAAACCCCTGCAAGACCGCCCCACTTGGTGTAGATCCTGCTCGGCAGATTCAAGCCTCTGAATGGAGGTGGGCGTCCCCCACGGCTTTGGCTCAGCCCTGACCGTAGGTTTCCGACCGCGCGTCTTGTGGTCAAGAACGTGAGATGAGACGGATATGGGCCCATTGCGTTGGGGAAGAGGGGGGCCTCGCCTAGGCCATCTTATCATCTTCAACAGTTTTTTGCCTGTTCTTTTGTTTTTTTGGCAAGAAGGACCGCCCTCAGGGAGCGCTCTGGTTACTGTTAAATTTCCGTCGGTTACCCTCCCGCCGCCGTCGGAGACCCTCCAACCGCCGTCGGTTACCCTCCAACCGCCGTCGGTTACCTTCCAACCGCCGTCGGCTACCCTCCCGCCACCTTCCAAGCGGGGTTTGACCTTTTTTGCTTTTCTGGGCTGCCCTGGTTTCGAGGGAACGTGGTCATGAATGGTCGACGGTGCCAATTCGGGAGCGTGCCGTGCCACACGACCCAGGCCCCCAGGGGCATGCAGCCGCCGCAGGGACGCCCTCAACAGCGGGACCCCGCCCTCTTCGCGGTCGGTGGTCGGCAGAAGGGGCCTAGCCGACCCACTGACGCCTCTCGGCGGGGGTTTGCCGGCAGGTGGTCGTGGATCGGGTCCGAGCCCGTCGATGTTCGCAAGGGCCGCCACTGCCTCTACCAGTGCTTGACCCACCCGCTCACACTGCCCCGCCCTCCAGCGCAGGTTGTCTGATTCCTTGACGTCGGATGGTCGTGCCGGGGGGCGGGTCCAGGGACGTGAGGTCGGACGGACGCAGGGGTCCAGCAAAGGGTCAGGTCGGCGCAGCAGCAGGTGCACGCTGCGCCGTCGGTGCACGCACGACGGTACGCACCGCGAGTGGCGGGCCGGTTTCGGTTTCGCGACGTTGGGTCGCGAGTTCGCAGTTTGTAGAGTATCCCGTTTCCAGCGCCGCAGTGCTGACGGTTGCTGTCTCATTGCCCACCTTTTGCGCACTGTGCAGCTCCCTCCCTCTCTGTCAGAGAGGCGGGCTGTTATGTGATGTCAGGGGTTGAGACCCCATGGGGGCCGGTACACACTTCCCCCACTTGCCCCCTTGTGTTTGCTTCCGAGCCTGACTTTGACGGGGGGTCGGCCGCTCCTGGGCCGCAGTTCAAGTGCTTTTTCCTGGTTTTTTGTCTCCTGCCCCCTCCAGTCTTGGCGGGCTTCTTTTGCCTTCAAGTGTAACACCCACCTTCTCAGTGCATACAACACCCCGCCGTACCCCCGGTGTGTGGCACCCAGGGATTTATTAGAAGGGGGGGAGACCCCCCCCCCTTCAGGGCACCCAGCCTATGCCCAGCAAGTGCCAGCTTCAACGGCATTTGTAGCCGACAGTAACCGCCCCCTACTGCTTTGGCAACCTCCATCAGCCGCCTATCTCACCGCTTCTGGGGCCGCCTGTGAGGCCCTTTTCCGTCTAATGCATCCCTGGCACCCATGCATGACACACCGTGGCTGCTGCACCAGCCGCCCACGACCTTTGCTGTCTGGTGGTGGCGGTCGCTCTGGTGACGCACGTCGTCGCATGTTGTGCAGGAGTGGGCCTGCACGGTGTATGTTCCTGGACAGTGCCTGGCCTGCCATGAACTCCCTGTCAAGTGGTAGCTTGCTGGGAAGCAGGTCACAGGCCGGATGCCGGCGGTCCTTGCGATTCGGGGCTTCGCAAAATGATTCATTCCGAGATGCGTGTTGCCTGGATTGTAGATTCTGTGATAGCGGCGGGTCAATTTCGGGCTGACAGTCGAGTCAGGGCTGGGGTTGTGGCTGCGCAGAGAACTAGACATAGGACTCGATGAACAGCTGCGGTGGAGGCTAGAATAGAGTTAGAGCTAGAGCCTAGGGGCACACATAGAGCACCGATTCCAGGCTAGAGAGAATGGCAAGAGTGGCAGCGTGGCACAGAGCTGGAGATAAGGATAGAGAAAGAACTAGAGCACGGCCCGTAGATGTAGAGTGAGGGACCGGGGGTGGAATGGGTGTCCGGAATGTCAAGTAGTTCCACCAAATCCGACCAAACGTTCACTCCCAACGAAGCATTTTCACGCGGATAGTGTGAAACTACCGTTACGGGGTCTTATGCGCCAGGCCCTTGGCCTCTTCTGGGGAGTCATGCCGTGAAGGCACACCGCACAACGCAGCCCGGGGGGGGGGGGGGCTTAACACCCCCCCCCCTTACGTGCGGAGTGCAGGGCGCTGCCGTGCGGTCTGAGCGGTGCCGGACGGTTGGCTGCCTGCGCGGGCCCTGTGCGGCGCAGGGCCAGAACTCCGTTAATTCTGTGACTTCAGGGTCTTCCGCTCTGTCACTTTGGCACACAGCCGCCTTGAGGCAAGCGCAAACCATGAGCCACAGTCTGCTCATGGGCACCGAGGGCCAATGACAGAGGGAGGCCCTATGCCACTCCATTCGATCCACAACCTGGGGACGTTGCGGACCAGCACAATGCAAGAGGAGTCTCACGCAGGAATACCATATACACCTCGACGAGGATGGAGTTATTCCAAGTGCCAGACGTCCTCTTTTTTACTTTTCACTCCAATGGATTTCTGTCTACAGGAAATGCGTCACATCAGGCAATGGGAGCGCACCGTGTGCTGTGCTCGCACTGTGCCTGTGCTGTGCGAAATGTAGCTATTAATGACCCGTTTTCCCCAATGGCCAAGGTGACCGCGGTAATTACTGTGTTCCCAGACACAGGACTGCTCAGATTCCTACCCGGTGCAAAACCTCAGATAATGAGTTAAAACAAAGTGTGTTGCACACTGAAAATGCCACATGGCTGTCAGTTTTCCATCTGAGTCTGCTGTGTATTGCCCTGTCGACGTATGCCTCCGCGGTGGTGGATGGGTTTCAGGGTGGTCACGGGAAAGTCAACTTAGTATTGGGCGCTGTGCCCGCGGTGCAGAAACGCCCTTCATCACATCAGAGGCGCTGTGGGTGCATACCAAATGCACCTCCGCGCTGATGCTGAGGCCCCGTGGGAAGTATTGCAGTTTTGCCCACCGCTGCACATTTAGTGGGTGGTTTACATCAGCTCCAGGAGCTGGTCTCGGTTTCCAGACAAGGCGTTGGATTTCTCTGTTAGCGCACGACTGGCGGCATGTGGACAGCCGAGGGATCTGTTGCAGAAGGACCCGTGGCATCCTTTGGCATGACCTTCGTCCTCTGCCCTGCCCCTCTTCTCCAACGGTACAGAATGTCTGCAGTCAGCTGCATCCCCAAGTGGGAAACCACAGGGCACCCACAGTGCAGCTATGACGGTGCCCATCGCCACCCGAGCCCCGGTCGGCCAAAGGGTGTAGCAGGACCATCCAGCGCGGCCAGAGCAAGAGGCCCTGTGTCTGTCTCAGACCCTTGATACCCCGGACATGGCTCGGCCAAGGCACCGGAGGTGTATGGGCGGTACCGGCAGGGGATCCAATTCAATGCCCCTCCCGCTTGCGCACACGACACCCTGTCCACAAATACGCCGGTCCACAGCGAGTGTTTTGCGAACGGTGCGAGCAAGTCCTCGTTGACGACATTGCTGTACACTGCAGAACCTGTTGTGCAGAGTGGGCCAGCAAGGACGCACAGGGAAGGGCTGAGCACAGCACTGACGCATTCTGCAAGAGTTGGGCATGCAACTGACAGTGAATGCTGGAAACATGGATTTGATGGTCCCAGTTTTCCGGTTTTCGTCGGAACAGAAATGCCTTTGCTGTAGTTTGACATGGTTTGCTGGTGCGGGGGCAGGGCGTGCGGTGTGCAGAGTGACGACGGGACTCGAGGTGTAGAGCGTTGGGGGGGGGGGGGGGGATGGAGGGCTGTTTTCAGAGCACGGGCAAAAGCGGTTGCTGGCGGTTGGACCAGCGGTTCGGGCAAGTGCCGGCGGTTACAAATACAAAACGTTCGGGGGCAGTGGAAAGCGGGTGGACAGGAACTGACCGGCGCTATGGAGGGGGGGAGGGGTACCCGCCCCGCTTTTCAAGCGTGGGAGTGGGGTCTGTGTGTGTTTCTGCACATTTGCATTGTGCAGCAACACGGACCCGAGGCCGCTCGCCCTTGAGGCCTTTGATTGCATGTGCCCCGCACAGAAGACACTCTGCTGCACCCCCCCCCCCCCTCTTGTCCAAGCAACACCGGGTGTTGGTTCCGTCAATTTTCGCACCGTCGATTTTGGCGGTGCATTTTTCAATTGGTGCTCCTGTGTGCTGTGTGTGCTGTCTGATGCCTGGGTTTTGAGATGCATGATGTTCATATTTTGTGTCAGGGAAGCTGATTGGGGCATGATGGCCTTTGTCGCGTATCTTGCCCCTTGGTCTTCAGAACAGTACACCATGTCTTTCCGCATGTACCATGCACAGTGTACCGCGTGAGCAACACCCTTGTACAAGCGACACTGGGCGTTGGTTCCGTCAATTTCTGGTCATTTACCGCTGCTTGGACAAGGGGGGGGGGGGAGGGCTAGCTGCTGCTGTCGTCGCTGCTGCTTCCACCATCGCTCATCGCAGCCAATGTGCTGTTGAATACCAGGGTCAGGGGGTGCCTAGAGTCAGGGTGTCTAGCGCCACAAGGGTCTGCCGTGTCTTGGGTCTGCGGGGGCCATCTGTTGTGGAGGCACCGGATTTGGACTGGGCGCACACACCGTGCGCAACCTCCCCCCCCCCCCCCGAAGGAGATCACCATTTACCATTGATCCCCGAAGGAGATCACGATTGTCCCATTGCGCCACTGATTGCCCGAAGCATTTTCTCAGCCAGTGCTATGCCCTGATTGCTGACGAGGAAGGTCAGGGAGGGAGGGGCCTCAGGTCGGTGCGGCGAGGCCCCCAGCGTCAGAAGGAGCTCCCGCCCCGAAGCACTGGTCCGCACTGGGTCAGGGGCCCTATCCCATACCATACCATTCCCTTGGAAGGAAGACGAAGTCGCAGGCCTCACAGACCGGATTGCAGACCAAAGTGCATTGGGTGATGTCTGCAACCGACGTTCTTTCCGGGGGCTCGATGTAAATACTGTCATTACCGGGCGTGTGCTGTGTGCTCTCTGAATCTTTGCCTTCCTGCCTGCTTAGATTTTCTGGAAACGTGAGGTGAGGTTGCCAGTGTGTCCGTGACCCCCCGAGCCGGAACAGACGCTGCGAGGGGTGATGGGTAACTGCACGCTGGCATCCAGGGACCACCCGGAGGGTGTTGTTGCACCGCACGCACACCGCGTCCGCACCGTGGCAACTACTAGTGGTCAAACACCGGTGCACCGTCCCAAGATCCAACCGCCTATCCAGCGAATAGAACCCTAGAAAAGCTGAGTTGCAAGCACAAGACCTGTCTTCCTAGATTTTTTTGTATGGTTGCCAATAATGCCAGAGGCTTCTGGGCTTTTTTTTCTTTCCTGGGGGTTTTTTGATAGTTGCAATTGTCAGCAGGAGGGTCACCAGATATGCCCAAGGTTTGCACCGCGCGCACCGTGGCAAGAGTGCCCTTGGCGCCCGGGATGTGTGCTGCTGTCGATGGGGTGCGTGGCGGCTGTCGCACGTGGCGTCGGATAATTTCTGGGGAATCTGCTGTAAGACCCGTGTTTTGCAGAATGTGTGGTTTCATCCGGTTTGAGTGCTGCTGAGGAGTGCCACCCTCAGTGGCCATCGGATTGTATCGCTGAAGGCGTACTGCAGCGGTTTGAAAAGAATGGCTTTGTTTCATAGTTTGCATGCTTCCTTGACCGTTTGTCTTAGAGTTGTCGCATAGAGTTTAGAACTGCACGACTTTCCTCCCTCTGCACTGTGCTCAAATCCATGCTGCTGAACGGTTCGTCTCGGCCCTCAGACCTCGACCCACGCCATTGTCCAGTCGCATAGGAAAAGTCATCGTGGCCACGGAGCATCAGCAGATGCACTATTTCACTGCACCTGGCCCCGCACACAACCCAGCCTTTTCCCTTCCTGCCCGTGGCCCCCAACAACAGCATTCTTGTACTCTCAGACATGAGCGTAAGCCGCCAGCAGATAAAGAAATTAGTTCGGTGTGCTGAGGGAATGCACCACAAAATAGAGACAAAGCCTCTGTCTCCTGATGCAGAGGAGCCCACTTTCTTCGTCTCTGTCCAGGATATGATGATGACATGCACGACCTGATGTGGCGTGGGTGAATACCCCGAACGTTGCACTCAGGGGTCAGACCTCAACATATTGAAGGTCCAAGAACATTTCCATTTTCCATGCGTCATGGTGATACTGCTGCTAGTGTCATTTGCACAAAGTCGGTGGCTATGGTTGCAGTAGGGGTCACCGCCGCCAGCACTACTGCTGCCGGCACAGCCCGAGCAGTACAAGCGTTTAACTGTTATTTCATTCGTGCTCATGCTTTTCTGAGAATGCATAAATTCTCTTTTTCTTTTTGAATATGGATGCATGGTTTTGGGGACCAGCATGACATTCTTCTGCAGTCCTTCGGCATTTTCCCTGACCCTCGTTTCGCAGGAAGATAGCAATGCAAATAGTATTGCCACAGGGCCAAGCAAAGCTGCTGCTGCCGCCTCTGCCAGAAACGAATGAATTGCTGACTGAATGAATTGCTGACTGAATGAATTGCTGACTGCATGCGACATTCCATTTGCATTTGCATTTATATTTTAGAGACAATTGTCCGACTTCGGGTGCAGATGCATTTTCTTAGTGCCCACCATTGCAACCAGAACGTTTGCTGCACCCCGTAGGAGGACGGAGGGGGTTCCATAAGGGCATGTGCGAGGGGCTCC
The DNA here is from genome assembly GCA_964036045.1 of Eutreptiella sp. 'Long Island Sound 2002'. NCBI lineage: Eukaryota > Euglenozoa > Euglenophyceae > Eutreptiales > Eutreptiaceae > Eutreptiella > Eutreptiella sp. 'Long Island Sound 2002'. Next base: position 20,417,083 of record OZ038385.1, read on the forward strand.
TCTAAGGACACAGCATCTGGTTGGCTGTTCCTCTGCCGCTTGGCTGTTCCTCTGCCGCTTCTTGTCTTTTGAAGGGCAGGGGTAGGGCTGGGGTGTTGGGGTTGACCTGACCGTGGCCCAATCCTGACCCTTATAATCGCGATATGGATTTTGACAGGTCTCTGCCCATTTCCATTTCTGGTTCTATGCTGTGTTCCCTCCTGAACATGCCGGCCGCCCATTTTGCTGTATCCTCGTTTGGCTCCTGCCCATTGCAGTGTAGGTCCGCTGGGGCCTGCTGTCAGGGTATGGGAGGGCTTCCTCGGAAGAGACTTAGCCATTTGGCGTGTGTCCCTCGACCACCCAGGGGCCATGGGTTACCCAGTGTAAAAACCAATGCTGTAGTAGTGATCCAGCTGCAGGCAGCTGCTGGTTAATGCTGTCCACTGTTCACGAATGGAGCTGATGTTGCATTGCATCTGTTGCAAGCTCTCTGACTAACTCAGATGCATGAATGCAACATTAATGGTGCATTGTCGATTCTTTGGGGGCATTTGGTTCATGGTTGACACCCATGCACGAAGCCATAAAATACCTGAACCTGAAACACCCCAGCTTCAACCTGCCCTCCAGTCAGGATGTGACCCCAGTCGTGCCCCCACCACACCCCAAGATGAGCCAAAATTGTGCCCCTTCTGCCAAGGGGTGAACCTTTGCATCGTTACCAATACATAAAATGAGGCGGGAACCAACTGTTCTTGGGGTTACCAGAGGCGCAAGTTTGTGGAAGCAGATATGGTGAGCCAATGGAAAGTAGGATTTTGCTAGGAGATCCACCTTTTGTGTCCATTGCATGTTGCAGCACAATTTTGGCCCACACACGTTGTACACTGGGGGAATCCCCAATGATTGAAATTATTTTTTGGGGGTTCCCACTGTGACTCCACAATACCTGCTGGGCACCATTTTTGCTCACCTACTAATGCAGGAACATTGTAAGAACAAACATTGATGTTGTACCATTTTTGCTGTTTTTTTCCGTCCGCGGGTACAAAGTACAACACGAATGGGTCATTTTTCAATACTTGTGCCCCCTCCCCTCAAGCTCCATCTATCTCCTTTTGATTGCACACCGACCGACGCTAGGTCTCTAGAACTACCCAGCAAACAATGGAACCTAGTAATTCCTCAACCCGCCCAGCAGTAATGTTCTACATAACAAGTATGAAGCAAATGGGGAAATCTCGAAAACCTGGGGCAATCGTGTGGGAAATTGTGCACCGGCCCTCATGTCTAAGCATGGCATGGGCATAAGGGTGTGCATGACTCACCCAGCCCACACCCTATCTACCTCTCAATGGGCCAAGTTTTGCAATTTGCTGAAACTTCTCCCACTTCCCCAAGGATGCCTCCCATCCTCCTCACTGTTGCCCCCCGAATGTCCCCAATTTGCCTATTTTTTTTACTAAAATTTTGGTAAAAAAAAAAAATAAGACACCCAGCAATGACGGCCGGGTGTGGCGGAGGTGGTCTTGCAGAAGCTGGAGGCGGATCACCCATTTGCTTTTAAGCTCCAATTGCTACCGCCCATATGGGATACAGTCTCGAGGTGCTACAATTCCTCAGAAACCCCCTTGCCTGAATATAGCCGAAGAATGTTCAACTGAGAGTTCAAGCATAAACGTCAATGGCTCCAAATTCCAAGGGAAAGAAGAAGAGTTCCTAAAGTACATGGCACCACGGTCCAGGTTGGCACTTAGCTCATGGTTGTTCACCAAACCGCCCATCACGATGGTGTAATGGTGGAGAGCATAAAACACTTTAGGGGGGGCGCAAGATGTGCCTTGCATGCCCTGTGTACATCATGTGCATTCCTTCATATTCATTATATTCAAACTTTCCGATTGTCTATTTTTTTGGAGTGCCTTTTTTCCCAACATGATGGTTCCGTTGACAAGTCTTTCTCATGCCGGACCCAACCCGCGTTCCTGCTCTAAAGCTGATGTGTTGGCTGACTCCCAACCAACACTGCCGTCTGGAATCAGGCCGCCCAATGTCCACATCTTCTGTGGCTCAAGCCGACCACACTAACATGACTAGTGCTTCAAAGGTCCAAGATGACCACATGAAAGAGGCCAAGGCCTATGGCTGCACATATCTCAATATTGCGACAATGTGCCATGAGGCCCTCATGGCCCATAAAGCATGTAGTTTCCAAGTTTCCGTTGCATTCGGGCACATTGAAGAAGAAGAAGAAGACTCGCTAGGTGGAAATGGCAATGCTACAAGACAGTGTCATAAAGATCATTGCTCCCATCGACCTTCTGACCACTTCACGCCACGAGACGTTAAGACACCCAAAACATTTAGCTCCCCTTGGCCCGCCTGAAAGAAAAATTGGCGTTGGTGGAACATTTTTTCTGTGGATGTATTGGGTGATAGGTATGTATGGAGCTCGCTCCCATTTGGCTGCAAATACTCCCCTGTCATTTGTCTCCGTTTAATTTCAGCATTTGCTGAAGATGCTATTTTTAAGCTGCTTGTGCTACCTTTCACTTATTTGGATGATGTTTTGGTCGCTAGAGCTAGGAGAGATCTTCGCAGAATGGCCACGAGACTCTGCAGCAAATTGACAAGGGCCAGGTATGTTGTCAGCCCCAAGTTAGTTATGGAACCCTGTACGGAGTTGAATTTTGTAGGTGAAGTGTTTGACACGGTGAGAGACGGAAAGAGAAAAAAGGAATAGTTACGGCGTTGGTAAAAGCGTGGTTACGCATGGTGATGGGTTGTATGACACGGAAGGGCATGGAGCATTTTTTGGGGAGGTTGGAGTGGGCTGTGAGGCCCCAAGGAGGGACAGCTCCTTTTTTGGCCGGAGCATATAGGTGGAAGCTGTCGAGTGGTGATCAACTCCCCGCGGCATTGATTAGGCCTCTATTGACTGCGGTTGTGTTTGCTGTGTTACCTGAGGATTTTGCAACCCAGAGCCATGTTTGGAGGGGACCTCCGGCATCTGTAGAAGGCAATATATTATTTGTGGATGCAGCCCCGAGGCGCAAATCAGGATTTCACTTTGGTTTCTTTTGTTCCTCCGAGGGGTGTTAGGTCCTATAAATGCCCAGATTGGGTAGGCACACTTCAGCAAGCAGAATTGTATGGAATTGTTCGGGTGTTTAAATTAGCAAAGCACTTAGGTTGGCAGAGAGTTTTGGTGGGGACTGACAGTTTTTGTGGCCAGACAACAAATGACAGGGTTGCACTGTGCTACGAATCTCCATGCCCAAAATAGGATTTTGCGACAATTTTTTTTTGTGGAGATGGTGGAGTAATTTGGGCCTAGCTTGTTTTCATGTTCGTACAGATTTAAACCCGGCCGACCCGCCCAGTTGACTAGGGTGTTTCCCTTCCAGGGCAGAGTGTCGTGATTTTGCACTGAAGAGATATGAACGTTGGAAGGTGACTGCGAGACCTTTTCCGTATTTTGCTTCTGTCCCTCCCTTCCCTTGGGGGGGGGGGGGGGGCTGAAGCCGGAAGCTTCCATGCGGACTTTGGTTGAATGTGTTCTTGTGTTCAGGAAGCGACAGTGCGCCGGAGACCTTTCTATGCGGCTTATGAACGTCCCTTCTAGGGGGGGGGGGGGGTGTCTTCAGGGTTCGGGGATGCATTGTGCGCCGGCGCCTGTTTTTCTATTGTGACAGTGTTAGTTGTTCCCTGTGGCTATTGGTGGGTCCTATGGTAGCAAACTGCCTAGGGAAATATCCATTTCTTTGAGGTAGGAGTATGCTTGAGTGGTATTTGCTGCACTAGACCAGTCGTGACAGTAACTGCTTTGCTGGGTGCCTGTGCCTACTTGTGGAATGGAGACAACGTAAAATTGATGTTTGTAACATAAAAATAGAGGTTTCGAACGGCTGTCGCAATGAATCTGCATGCAGAACAGTGTCGTGACTGAAGGTGACGGACAGGGTGAGTGTCAATGTGAGCACATTGTGTTTTGCAGTCATGATGTGTATAGGTGTGCATATTGTACGTTGCCTGGTCTGTTACTTGCTTTGCTGTTATGGTGGATGGGCCCACTTGCCCACCCATCTGTACTTCCATTTGGAGGATATTCAGGACTCTGCATTTATTTTGACAACTGCTGGAGTATGCCTGAGTGGACTGTACTGTGGATTTGCTGTACTGGACCAGTCGTGATAGTAACTACTTTGCTGGGTGCCCGTGCGTGCTTGTGGAATGAAGACAGCGTAAAACCTCTGAGACATGCACCAACCCCCCACTCCACTCTTGTATCATAAGAGCATGTTTTGCACTTGAAAATCAGCCTCTTTTGACATTAGCAGTGGCGTGGATTTGTGGCCATGGCAGAACATTTAGGAAAAAGATTTCTCCCATGAATGTGCCTCAAGAGGACTAGCCTTTCATGTGGATCGTTTTGCCTCACACATTGGCTTACCCCCCCCCCCCCATTCTTAAGTTTAGCAAGATACTTTGCGGGGGAGTTGCATGAACCATACAGAGCTGTGATTTCCAAGCAATTTTGGTTGCATATATGTGGTTTGCTAGTGTGTTTCTGTGAGGGCCGTTCCACTGGGGAAACTCTGGGTAAACGACAATAACCCCGGGGCGGGGGGGCAGGGGCAGACACACAGGCTGCAGCATATTGTGAGCGTCTACAGTTGATGCTGGGGAGAATGCATTAGCTGGCCCCCTACTTTGCGCAAGTGAAAAGACCATTAGTCTCGCACAGCCCTCCTTACGGCTACATAATGCCCTTCTGGACCTGAGCGAAAAAACATCAGTTGTTGTAGTTTTCTTTTGCCCGTTTCGCAGCAGGGGCAGATAGGCTGTTGAAAGGTGTGGGCAGAGTAGCAACTAAGCAAACCCCCATGATGTGCCTGTCGTCGGCTGGGTGAGGGTCTCGGTCACAGGAGCCCTTTTTGGTGGAGGGTTGGGGGGCAGGGGGTGGAGGTGGGGGGGCTCAAACAGCCCCCCCCCCCTTTTTCATTTTGTACCACACCCGTTTCCATTCTCAAGAGGGTGTTGCATGCATTGTGCACATAGTCAGCCGTTTTGCACCACCCAAGCACAGACAGCGGTGGCGCAGTCCATGATTGTACGAGTAAGTGTGGCTCTTGTAGTGGCATTCACTGGAAACAAGGCTTGGACCGTAGCTGTTCAGGCAATGGTCCTTCTACGTGCAGTTGTGGATCATGAGGCTTTTGCCAGTCCTTTTGTGGTTGCAGTCGTGAGCTGTGGCACACTTCAGCGGGGACCAAGGGTACATGGTGACCGCAAACGGCGTAGCCAATTTATTGTTCATTGGCAGCTGTTGGCCTGTGCAAGGGGGGTTTTGGGCAGTTGGTGGCTTTCAGGTTGGTTCCAGGAAAGTGATCCCAATGTAGGGCGCTGTGCCCGCACTGCGTGCCAACTCCCGTAGAGATCCTTGTCTTTGCCTCCATTGGCGGCGAGTGTTCTCATTCCCACACAGTTTTTTGCAAGTGCCATTGACGCTGCTGCACCGTGCAGCCACATGACAGGCCCCACCAAGGGCCTCGATGCCATGGCCCACGATGGCGCAGGCAGTGGCTCAGTGGCCCCGCCTCTGTCAGAGATCTTGCTGCACGAGCGGAAGGAGGTCATCCCCAGAGACAGTCAGACGTTGCCTCCGCTCCGAGCCTCACCGCGCTCACCTACTGCACACTCGCCACGCTCACCCTCTGCTCAGGTCCGGCACCCTCTGGGGGCCCAGGGGGCCAGGAGCAGGCATTCCGTGTGGGCAGGTTCCCCACGCGGGGCATGCGTGGGGCCCGTGCGGGGCAAAGTTCTCCTCCAAGACAGACCACGCACCCCCTGAGCGCCAGTACCAGCCCTTCCTATCTCTCTTTTTTACGAGCATTTCAGGTTTAGAAAAGTCCGCAAGGGCGTGGCCAGAGTAGCGCGGCAAACACCTGTAAAACTGATCGGCCACGGTTGGGAAAGCAGTTGTGGAGCAGGAGGTGGTTGTTACAAAAACCGTTGCAGCTGCAGTTGGAGTTGAAAGGATACACAACGACAGATCCTGTGAGAGTGCCCGCCTCAGCCGCCAATATCAGATGACTCGTTAAAGTGTGCTAAGTGAACCACAAACCAGTTGTTTTGCATGTACATAGCCTGCGTGCCACTGTCTGGTGGTCCATTTACAGTACCCTTACCCATGCACCTGTAACTCCTCCTCCGAGGGGCTGAAGTTTAGCAGTGATTGATCATTTGGTACCAGCCTCAGGCAGGCCGCAGCCACTGACTTACCAGCCTGGGAGCGCCCAGCTGTACTCTACTATGGAAACACACAGTGTTGACATAACAGGCTAAGGGCAACAAGAGACTGCAGAATCGACCATTGGGATCAACGAGTCCAGTTCAGAATGAAGAACTGCCGAACACTGCTGCATAGGCATACCATGACGTGCATGTGTGGAGCGCTTTGTGACCTGCTTGCGGCCCCCCTGAAGCGCAGGCCTGCGGGGGGCTTAAGGGCAAAACAAGCAAAGCGCATGTGCACACCGCTCCTCACGCATTGGGTGTCGCACCCACACGCGCCTCCACAACTCCTCCCCCCTCCGCATGCCGTGCAGGCCGGCTTCGACACCACCAACCGCGTGAAGGACGTTGAGCAGCGGTGGCTGGACAACCTCCCGCCGGAGGCGGCCGTGCCGGTGCAGGCCGACGAGCGGCCCGCCGATCCGCTGCACTACTCCGGGACCGCCCTCAAGGCCCTGCAGACATCGACCACGAACAGCTACAAAACCGCTACGGGGGAGGACCGGGCACGGGGGGCCTACGAGCCCTATCAACTTCCGCAGTCCTCCTGCGAGTACGGGTGGCTCAGTGGTCCCCAGGTCCCCTATCCCTTCCCAAGGGATGCATTAGAAGGGAAGGGACCTCACTGACGGCCCCAGGAGCGGTTAGGCAGGCGGTTGGAGGAGGTTGCCAAGGCGGTTGGGGGCGGTTACTGTCGGTTACAAGTGCCATTGAAGCCGGCACTTGCCGTCAGGGGGACAGTGGCTGAGCATCGGCTGGGCGCCCGGGAGGGGGGGAGGGGTACCTCCCCCCCCCCTCTTCCAATGCATCCCCGCCCTTATCCCCCCCCCCCCTGTGGCGTGGTCCCAAGCATTGCGCAGTGAATGCGGCCTGGAGGCGGGGCGGCTCCTGCGTGTGCGGAGGGCGGCGCTGGGGAAGGGGTACGGACCTCGGTCCAGGCCAGCGTTAGAGTGAAGGAGGCGACAAACCCACAGCAACACACCGCACGGCACAGCACCGTGGCACGGGCATGAGGTGGCATGCCACCGGACAGGTCAGCACAGGACGGCGTGGCACACCACCGCAATGGCTGTGCTGTGCCATCTGCGGTAATTGGGGGGGGGGGGGGTGCACTTGAGGGAGGGGGAGGCTGGAGGGCTGTTGCCAGAGCACGGGCACAAGCGGTTGTCCGCAACCGGCGGATACAAAACGGTTGGAGGGCAGTCGGGGGCAGTGGAAAGCGGGTGGACAGGAACTGACGGGTACCGGAAGGGGGAGGGGTAGCCCCCCCCCCCCCCCGTTCAAGCGCGTCCCTGAGGGGGGGGAGGGAGGCTGACAGACAGTGCCATACCCGGGCTGACGCTATGGATTGGAAGGGCGTGTGACAGCCGGCACCCTCCCCCAGGGCCGCGAAGAACATGCAGAACAGGACACAAGGCAAACGTCTGCGCTGCGCATTGAGTCCGGGCACTGGGCAGTGGGCACTGGACCCCAGTCGCAAACGGCGCGCTGTTGCACCTTCCTGTCCCTTGTCCGTGGCTTTGCCAGCATCGAGTCCAGCCCCCCGCCCCCCCCAGCCCCCCGTCCCAGTGGTGCTGAGTTTTTAGAGGGGCAGACCAGCCGTGAGGGGGAAAAGGACATATGGTGGACGGCCCTGACAATGCGTGGAGGAGCAGGGCACCTGGGCCTCACGCACACAGAAACACAGCGAGGCAGGCTACGGGCGGCCTGTGGACAGAGGCGCGTGGACAGCAAAAACAGTCAAACGACCCCGGCAACAACCAGCACATCCTCAATACGCCAATTATTGGGCGCCGCTGACGCGCAACCGGCACGCCATGCCACATTCAGCACAGCCCCAACACAACAACTACTGGGCTCCGCGAACGCGGAAACGACACCAGCAAGAGCACCGGCCGCCGCGGCCGACAGAAAGCAGCGACCCGACGCAACATGCGAAGGGAAGAACGGGTGACCGTCCAGGGCCCCGTAAAGGAACAACAACCCGACGGAATGTCACACGGGGGGGGCATTGCCATGCCCCATGCGACAGCGGCAGTCACACTCCCCCTTCTCCTTCTGTGCGCAGGTGTTGGTCGCCTCCATGTTTCGTGCGCTGGTGCTGGACCCCCGCCGGGCGGTGCTAGTGCACATGTACAATGACTGGTCGCCCTGGTCCCGCCGCTCTGCCAAGGCCATGGCCGTCGTCGCCCACGTGTTGCGCGAGCACCGCGGCATCCGCGTGGCCAAGATCGACCTGAATGCGTCGTGCCTTCCGCTGGACCACGTCAACACGTGGCGCCCCTGCATCAAATTGTACGTCAGCGCCGCGAATGTGGAGGTACCCGGAGCACATCACCAGAGCACAAGAAATGCCACACTCCAGCACCGCCATAAACGATCATGCCCCCATAATGCGCGCCGCACCACTCATGCGTGCATGCGGACAGAGGCGTGCATGCGGACAGAGGCGTGCATGCACGCGCGCCCGCGCGCGAGCACACACACGCACACACGCACAACTGCGCGTGCACGCATGCACATCCTCTGCGTCGGAGCACAGGTGCTGGCAGCCCAACCCGGTGGCTTGTTGAGACCCGTGCCCAGGGCTGCTTTTAACAACTCAGCATCACTAGGGGGGGGGGGGGGGGAGTGGGGGTTCCCGCACCATCCACCCACCCACCCCACTGCACCCCACCCCCCCTTCAAAGATTGGGCCAAATTTTCTTCCGGGCCCTCGGCGAATCAAAATTTTGCTTTGGCGCCTTTGTCACCAATTAGTTTAGAGCACAAAGGTACTTCGGTGTTGTCGGCCCCTCCAAAAACTCAGCACCACTGGGGGGAGGGGGGGGGGGGGGCCTGGACCCACCCACCCACCTCTAAAATGAGCCTTGCCCACGCCCGGTGCTATGGATGTCTGCACAAAGATCAGTGAGGTATGGGTGAAGCGCAAGACTGTGGCACTGTGAGCCGTGCCCGTGAGACAACCACCCCAGGTCCTGGGTCAAGGGATATTGTGTCACAGAAATGTGGTGGTCAGAGGCATCACAAATATGTGTTTTCTGGGAAAGTGCCCCATGTGCCTCGCCTTATCCAAGTCTTTGACCACGATGGTGCTTTGGAAGCTGTGGCCACCATCGTAGCTAACCATGTTCTTGTGGCCTCCGATATTCTGGATGCAAAATGTCCAGGATCCCCCACGTGATGGTGAGCAACGCTCATACCACATGCCGCTAGCCTTTGCCAACCAGGATTTTGCCAGCTGGTGTGGGCGCCATTTTGGTGAACTGGAGGGCAACCCACCTTTGTTGGACGAAAGCCCCGGGGCAGTTGATGGGTGCTGTCAAGATGGTGGCCACGGCGTTGGTTTTATGTTCTCGGTTGGTTCTGCTTTGATGGAGGGACACGAGTTGTTGCCATGGTCAGGGCCAATTTTCCATGAACCAAGGGGCATGCCGGGCCCATTAATTATTTTTTATTCGGATGAATGCGGATGGTGGGCCAATTTTGATTTGAAAGTGGGATGTGATGACACAGTAGCCGTGTCCATTGAGGGGCATGCTCGACCATGGAGAGGGGCAGGTCATGTGGGCCCGAGCTTTATAGGACGTGCATGGCCATTCTTAGGTTGAGTTTGATGAAGAGCCCTCTCCCCCACGGCTTCTGGACTTCCTTAGCAAGCACTCACAACAGCCTCTGGACCTGGAGGGCTACACTAGGCAATGCAGCGCCGTGGAGCAGCAGATCGACTACCGCTGCTACAAAAACGCCGTCCGCATCCGCTCCGTGGACCATTTCGCCGAGATGCTGGTGGCGGCGCGCAACAAACTGGTGGTGGTCTTTTACGGGGCGTCGTGGTACAGCGCGCACCAGCGCATCAGCCTGGCTTTCTCAAGCCTTACGGAGGTGATCCCTCCCGCCCCTGGCACGCCCCTGCGCCCCCTTGTAAGGCTGACAGACATGGCACTGGGCACCAGTGGTACTGTGGTACCCAACCAGGCTTTCCGGGGCCCCTCTCTGGACGAACCTGAACTGAATTGAAACTGATATTCGTGGTGGTCATTTGTGCATCCCGCAGCTCTTGGGAGGTGGCGGTGTCAAACAAGGTAAGTCTACCAGACGTTCCCCCTATGCTCCAGCTTCGCTCACCTTAATTAGGTCTTACCACCCCCCACCATCAAGAATGGTTTTCGCGGGCTGGTGCCTGGCAGTGCGTGTGGGCAGGGGATGGCCACGGGTGAAGGGGAGGGGGTGGGGGGGCAGACGTGTGCGCCTGGAGGAATGGAGACACTTCTATTACTGATTGCATGGGAACACTGTGCTGGCTCGTCTGGCTGGTGTGGCAATATGCAGCACGCAGATTCTGAGTCTGACTCACACTGCTTTTCTTCAGGTGAGACTCTTGTACTATTTGGGGCTGCTGCAGTTCGGTTAGAATTCAGAGCCTATTGCTCATGCAGTTCATGCGCAGGTTCATGTACAACGGATGGGCAGTTGTTTTGGGCGCAGGACGAGCAGTAGAGGTGGTATTTCACAATGTCTCCATTCCCAGATGGCCCAGTGGTACCCTCTAGGTCACCCCCAGTCCCACTTTGGACCCCGTTGTACCCCATTTTGCCACCTTGTACCCCCCCATCTCCAACATTTTACCCTGTAGTCTGCCTCCACGTCACCTCATTCCCGCATTTTTACGCTGTCGAAGCCCCCGTCCCCCCAATTTCCCCGGTTTGGCCCGTTTACAGCCTGACACCCCCCCCCCGAAACCTTTTTTAGCTGTAGTTGTACCCCCCATTTTTCGCCTTTGACACCCCCCGTGCCCCTATTCCTAGGCCAACCCGATGGCATCTGGTGTCCCCCCCGTTCCCACAATTTACCCCATTGTATGCCTCAGCCCCCCTATTTCCACATTTACCCCGTTCTGCACGCAGCCCACCATTTTACCACATTGAGCCCCTTGGGGGTTATGGGGGCAATTTCAGAGTAGCTGCAGAGCGGTTACATGGGACTGTGAGAGCGGTTGCGGTTACTGGCGGTTGGATATGCAGTTTGGGCTGGCGTTGGGGCATGGAAATGCCTTTGGAGTAGAGTCAGGGCCGGAGTCTTGAGGGGGCAGGGGGCAGCACCCCCCGCCATTGTAACCCATTTGCACTCCATACTGCCCCCACTTACAACACTTTCACCCGTTGTACCCCTCCCAGCTACCCCATTCCCACGTTTTACTCCAATGTACCTCTTAGCCCCCCAACAAATTCCCATTGTTACCCCATCGCACTCCCCAGTCCCCCCCCCCTTCCCCGGTTTCGCCCCGTCGCAACCCCCATTCGCCCCAGTATGTGAACGCTCGCCTTGCAGAAGCACTCGGCCGTGGTATTCCTGTACGTCCAAACGGACGTGCTGACCACCGTCCGCCCCGCCACTCTTATCCCGGGCGATATGCAGGCGTCCGTGCCATACTTTGAGTTCTTCCGCAAGGGCGTCGTTGTGGATTCCATGGACGGCGCCGATGACGTGTTGCTGCAGCAGAAGATTGTGATGCTCACGACCAACAACGCTTGAGTTAAAGGACCGATGGAAGCCAAATCCTCGGATGCTTTGGGCAGACGACAAGCCTTTGCCATTGGCAATAGCAAAACGGAGTAGAACAGGAAAGAGTTGGGCAAATACAATGAAGAATGGGGGAAAGCGCCGGGAAGCGGGCGGGAAACGGGGTGTTCTGTGCTGGATGCTCAATGCTTGCTGTCATGTTTTCTTTTAGGGTTGTGGTGGTGGTGGTGGTGGTGGTGGTGGTGGTGGTGGTGGTGGTGGTGGTGGTGGTGGTGGTGGTGGTGGTGGTGGTGGTGGTGGTGGTGGTGGTGGTGGTGGCGGTTGCAGTGGTGGTGGCTGTGGCGGTCGCAGTAGTGGTGATGGTGGTAGTGAAGAGTGAGTGAGGACACCCCTGTCACGGTCGGGGGAACACTGCCAGCCCCGGGCTGCTGACTGCCCTGCGAGGTTGAGAGCAACACCCTTCTTGTGGATGTCCTTGTTCATGTACTTGTCCTTGTCGATGTTCTCGTTCGTGGGCTGCAGGGAGTACTTGGCATACAGAGGTACCCCTGGATCCTTGTCAATGTTGTTGTTCGTGGGCTGCAGGGAATATTTGGCATGTAGCCCGACGGTGGTGGTGGTGGTGGTGGCGGCGGTCGCAGTGGTGATGGTGGTGGAGGGGGGGGGGGGGGTGGCGGCGGTCGCAGTGGGGGTGAGGGTGGTGGTGGCGATGGTGGTGGTTTGCCGTTTTTGTATGTCATGGCAAGTCAGGGGTAGTTGTGTCTCTGATTGAACTGGAGACACAGTGTTCATCGACCGCTTCGATGCATCCCAGTCACATTGGCGTGGCACACCCCCTGTGGGAGGGTGTGCTACAACAGACCGTAGTGCCGTTGTGGCCCCAATGTGAAGCCCAAAAAGGCTGCCATGGCCCCGTGGATTTGGGGCTCTTGCGGGGCCCTGAGTCCCCACTCACACAACCCCGGGCACGACGATCCTTGACGTCCTTTGGTCCGGGACCCCAAGTTGGTGGTGGGCCGTCCCGCGCGGCGGCTCGATGGGCCAGTGCCTCGCCCTTTTGTGTGCCCGCCACGTCGGGGCTGAGGCGGCAGCGGAAAGGACATGGGGAATGGGCAGCACCGTGGCCAGGCATGCGGACGGCCTGGCGGAACCGACAGTTATCCCCGAAGAGGGGGTGGGGGGTACAGGGGGGCAATTGTGCACATTGCGCACACAGCGCGCATTTTAAAGGGAGAAATTGGGGGATTTTAGGGTAATTAGCAATTTTCTCGCCTCTTCAGGCCATACTACACGCCCACAATGTTAGACAACCCCATGTTTCACCCTAACCCCACCCCTCAAGCCACCCAAGGCCCCGAATTGCAACCTTGATACCACCACATAGTGAAAAGCACATGCACATTGAACACATACACACGGCCGCTGCACAATGAAGACATACACACAACTGCACCACGATCTGCTTGTTCCGGCTTGCAAGTTTGCAGACCTTGCGAAACAACCTTATTTGATTTGACTTTTAGTGGGCACATCAAGTTGTGCCCACACTACAGGTGAAAGCCGTTCAATTGCCATAGAACGGACACAATCCAGAGAGATGGTAGGGGGTCACACCGCTTGGGTATGGTCCTGTACAAACTTTGTGCACAGCGCGCAATACGCCCCCTGGGCACGCCTTTCAAGCGCAGGTCTGTCCAGCGCCTCCCTCTCACTCTCAAGCCCAACGGACCGAGCCTGAGGCGAATGTCCCCACCTCACCACCCCATCCCCCGCCTGTTCGAGGCCCCACGCCTCCTCAAGGGTCCCGGGTCCCGGCGCCACTGGTGAAGTCCCATGGTCATCACTCTGTGCAGGGGAAGGGGTTGGAGCTGGCAGCCTATGCACCAATGCCGCAATCCACCCTCCACGGTCCACCGTACCCCTGATGGTTGTACATTGGGAGGCACAGCAAGTGCCTGTTTACCAGTGTCTCCTACTCACAGGATAAGGGTGTGCAGCCCTCAGTGCAGCAAGTGCCTGTGCACCAGTGTCTCCTACTGCATGGTCGCTGAGATCCAGAGAGAGCTCATGCAGTGCAGGGGCAGGGGCCTTCAGTGCAGCAAGCGCGGGGAGACCATACATTCCACCATCCCAACAACAGTTGGGCATGCATCATGGGTTTTTCTTTGGTGACCGCCCTCCACAGAGTTTTCCTTCCGGCGCCCATGGTCACGCAAGGGCGAAGCCTGGCTGCCTCTGCGGCGGAAAGATGAGGCGGGGCTGTGTCTCAGCATACCCAGGGCGAGGAGGTCCCCCCCCCCCCCCGGACCCCCTGATAGCCTCCCTTTGTGGGACTACCACGACACAGGTTGATGTTCATTGTTCACCACAAAATCATGCAGGGCAACTTTGGTCACTTGTTGGCAGCTCCATTTCCATTTGAGACACCACAGCAGTTGGCAGCCAATCTACCGCAGAACCTACCAGCAGGCACCATCCGGAATGGCAGATTTGGTCAGGATGTGAATAGCTTTGAGATCAGTCCGAGATATGCCATATCTGGTCTAATCTAATCTGATCTAATGTGATCTCTGTTTCAGATGGCTCCGGGTTAATGAATACACTGCCAACCTGCATCCTCTGAGTAGTCCCAGATGCATCTCAGCCACAGAATCCTACATTGGTTAGGCACTATTTCACCTCAGAAAGGCGATGTTCAGTGGCATTTTCTTGCATCAAATCCATCGCATACAGGATGGGGGCAAGCAGATTATCAAGGGTCCACACAGGGGCCAATAATATCCGAGCAAGCTTCAAACTTGCTAGAAATGGCTCTCCAGTCGCTTTCACCACAGCAAACAGTTGCTCTTGACTGTCCCAACCGCCATCAACTGCTTGGTAACAGCTACTCAATCCCATTGGGCCTATTTGCCCCAACCCACGAGCACCAGTGGCACAAGCCACACAGCAGACTCAGAGTTCTGCACCCCCGAATTGTAACCCGACGGGTTCGTTGGGGTTACCGAGCCAGTGGGACTAGTCAGGTTTTTTCAATCTTTCACAGGGTGTACAGTGGGGCCACCCGTTTTATCCAGCAACAGCAGCAGGCAAGCAAGCACACACACAATGGGAAAAAGTCCCAGTTTCCGTAGAAACTGCAGTTTTGCCACCTGCACTTTTTGTTTTGTTATCTGTGCGCAGGCGCCGGCGGTGATACACCAATGGCTCCCCCCAAATTGTGTGACTGGGATGCGACTTGTGCTGTGCTTCATGTGCCAAGGGAAGAGAAGGGAGCACAGAATGGAACTGATGGGCAGAGCAAGACCACAGCAAAACCAGAACCCCGCTGTGGTGGTTAGAATCTTGCTGAAATCTGGTGGCTGATACTTATGGCACCATGGAGGTTAAGCCCTGCAATAGTGTCTTCACCCCGTTGGTCGAATGGCTGTTCCTGAAGGGCCCTCGTCACAGCCCACATCAAGAATTGGGCCCTGTTTTGCTTCGGCCCCGAAATGGGCCTTGATACACACGATAGCTTTGATAGACCCGTGTGTATGTAGTGCTTCAGAGGAAGAGGGATCGCTGTTTGTGTCGCCGCAATTTTCGAAACAAAATGTGTGTCTTTGTTCCTGTTAAGGCCTGTGGAGGTGGTGTGTGAGGGCATTAGTGCGAATGCAACATTGCGGTTGCATTACAAAGCAGAATCCAGTCAAGAAGCGCTGCAGGTATACACAATAGCAAAGTTTGAACATTGATTAGACAAAGATTCAACAAAGCAAAAAAGTTTGAGTGAAAATCGGACAGCAACCTGAGATAAATGCTGAAATGCGCATCCAATATGCTGACAAGTCATTCATCATATTTCAAGATCCTGGATGTGTGCCCTATTTTGATACTCTAGAGGAAGAGGGTTTGTACAATTTCAAAACATTTTTCAGGTGTAAAACAGAAATTTGCAGAGGAACACTCTGTTATGTTTCGAATGGACATATTGTTTAACCATACAATATTCTCCAAGCATGTTTCCAAAAACACCACATTGCGCATCTGTTAATGCTTTTCAAATTTAAGTGGCAGGTCCGCAGGACTCATTCTAGATTCTGCAAAGATGGCTCTTCACCACGTTAGTTTCACCAATGGGGAACAACACCAACCCATCATCAAAAAGGGATTGAGACAATGGTTTGTCAATATTCATACATTGTTTAGCATTATTTTTGAACCTGCGTTGAAAAAAGAAATAGTTTCAAAAGATTTCAGCACAATTTGCATCATTTTTTCATACATGTGAAAAGGAAGCAGCCCATTGATTAGAAAATTCAGGGGTGCACATTAGTAGTAAGGGAAAATACAAACAGGTAGCATTCCAAGAGAAGGTAGAGAAAATATCAACCGGGTTTAGAATTTTGTTTTGCGTTGGCACACCAAAAACGAGATTAGCGTGGAATAGATGGAATCCTCTGCGAGCACTAGGTCGTTGACTTTAGCAGGCTAAAACAACGGCAGTCCGTTCCTTTGGAGGGCCAACAAGGGTCGCAAACCCTTTTTTTGTACTTTGCAGGCCATCCATTTTACAAAAATTCTTTTACACCGCATTGCATTTTCTAGCGATGTGCATTGGTGGTTGCACAAAACTTTCTTTAGACTAGAAAAGGTGTTTCGTGATGAAGACTTGGGGCGGTGAAGTGATACATGCTTCATCTTGCGGTCTAGATAAATGTGCTCTAATCCTATGTCTCCGCATGGTGCCGTGGTCAATGTATGTGATGTGGCCCCTAGCTAGGTACAGTGCTACCTTGGCAACAAATAGTATACAAATGCACTCGACATTGTTGTGATTGTCATATTGTTACGGTTTTCTTTGCCGAGTTTTGTCTCCGTCTAAAAATAAAGCATCTGTTGATGTTGTGGGCCCAAACGGGTGCTAATTTTGTGCAGTGAAAATTGCTCAAAGAAATTATCTATTTGCCCAACATGAGGCTAGCTCATGTTTGGTGCCAAATTTTGAAAAGGCAACAGCAATAACATCATCATCAAGTCCGACGAATGAGCCTGTGTGCACACACCCTTTTCGTTTGATGCCCCCCTCTACCAGGGGATGGGGTTTCTTCAACTATAGCTTCACTCATGCATGTTCGTTCCAAGCGTGTCCATCTTGGTTATCGCGGGGTCTGATGTGGTATCCTCCCTTGTGGTGTTCGCTTCCCCAAATACAAGAGCGCACGGTTTCATTTCGCCCCCACTAACTTGGGCCGCCATCAGGGACAGATTGCGCGGGGGAAGAAATCATTAAAGAAAAAAAAGTAATGCTTTCAATTTGCCATGAGGTACAAAATGTTTCTTAAAGCGGTTTCCAAGGAGCGCACTTTCAAAGCAACCGACTAAAAGATCCATTCCAAGGTTGAGTGCGCGAGGCCTCACGCACTCACGGAACTCAAGGACAATTTTACTGAGTCGTTTGTGCAATGCCAACAATAAGGCCACGTAAAATGCCATTCGTCAATCCATGCCCCAATATTCCAATTCGTAAAATCTTTGTCAGCATGCCGAGATTACAACTACCTAGAATGTAGTGTTTGGTTCTAAGTGTCTACATTCTCTAAGAAATCATGCTTCTCTTTTGGAAGCATACTTAAGAACCTTTGTAAAGGTTTTCTTCTTCTTTCTTTCCTCAAGAATGGGGGTACTTTTGCACTTGCTTTTGCTGCCAAATCAACCTGCTGAACAACTGCCAGTGGTAGCAATACGTTGTGAAACTCGATCCAATAAAGGTATCTCCTTCAAGGGCGATGGTGGCGCTTGAAATCCTTCACCTACCAAGACTCAATAACCAACTCACTTGGCGATCGCGGAATGCTTTATTACTTTCCATGTTAGTCTTCAAACTCGCATTTTCTGCGCCAATTTGTTGGACGTCCATTGTTAAATCATTAAGAAAGTCAACCAATCGCTTGTCCCAATCAGCGATCTCACCACGAACTTTAGCAATATCCGAATGCAAGCAATTATCCTTTTGCGACACGACATGCAAGGCACGAACTACTCCTTCAAGATGTTGAGAATGCAAATGAAAGTGCTTGTGAAAAATTGCATTTACCTCATTTTGGCGACGGAACTCATCAATAATTGACTTCATGTGAGTGATAAGTTTACTTACGAACGAGAGGCATTCATGAGCATTTCCTTGCGAGTCAATCCAACGTTCCTTTTCAACCCGAACCTTGCGATAATCTACATCTACATCCATGTGCCAAACCTCATGGTGTTCTTCAATGCCCTCATTTGATGCAAGAGAGATCAACGGAACCAAAGAAGCACACGCAAAGGTCGGTGGTTGATAAGCAATGGCTTGTTGTTGACCACGAACCGCTACCATGCTAGACATTTGTAAAGCCATGGATTGCTTATTGATCCAATTGCGCAAAAACCCACTTGTAATTTCACTCCTTGAAATGAGGAACCTTGTTTTCTCAGAGGAGTCATGCCAACTACGGTATCACATACCTCAATAATGTCCAAAGCGGGACCACAACATCAAGACCACGAATATCTATTCATTGTCATTGTTGCATCGTGAAACGGGACCCTGAAACGTGACAGTGAACCAACTTGCATGCAGCCAAGCTGAGAAGCGTCAATCACTGCCACTTCCGGTGTTTGTGTGTGTCTATGTGTGTGTGTCTTTGTGTGTGTATGTGTGTGTGTGTGTGTGTGTGTGTGTCTATGTGTGTGTGCATGTGTGTGTGTCTTTGTGTGTGTGCATGTGTGTCTGTGTGTTTGTGTGTTTGCGTGTTTGCGTGTTTGTCTGTGGCTGTTTGTGTGTGTGTGCGCGCGAGCGACTGTTTGTGTGTTTGTGTGTTTGTGTGTTTGTGTGTGTGTGTCTTGTTTTGTTCTAGGCTAGACGTTCTACCTAGGCATTAGGCGGTCTAGTATTGTTCCAGCCACTGATCAATTCGGTGGCTACACCAACACTACAAAAGCTAACCTAGAACAAAGCTAAAACAAAAAAATCAAACTTGCACAATGCACAACTTTTTCATCTTGCCATGGTGCCGGTCTACTGGCGTACCACTGCACCATCATACCACTTTTGCACCATTATACCTCTCTGCATTTATGCCATTGTGCCGTTGTACTCATCGGCTACTATGCCACTCTATCATTGTGCCACTGCACAGTTGTAGATAGGCAAAATGGCACAAGATGGCACAGTGCCATTGTACCAGAACTTATGCATCAACACGCCATAGTAGTTGGGGTGTGTATGTGTGTGTCCATGTCGGTATGTGCCAGCGCATGTGTCTTTAACCTGTCTTGTATGCTCCTATAGCTTCCAAACTTGTTTGGACATTTTTGTTCAAACATTATTCTAGGCTAGACGTTCTACTACTACAAAGCGTTGGCCCGCTGGATGAGAAAACAAAACAAGAAAAACTGTTTTGAGGTTTGATTTTTGGGTCCAATGATGTAAAAGCTGAAAAGTTGCGCTTAAAACCCCTAATACGTTCCCAAAACCCCTAATACTTCCCGAGGTCCATGTTCAACCATTGGTATCCATTACTCTAAACCCCTAATGCTTGGGGCAACGCTGGTCTTTTTTGGTTCTAAGTGTTCTGGCTTGGATAGGCTAGAACACAAATTGGCTGCTCTAGCGTGTACCAAAAAGGAACGTTTGCCCGGCGCACGCCCGGCGCACTACTTTTCTAGTAACTATCCTGACTTCAGCCCCAGATTCACCCTCCCATGGAGAAGCCCCCTGAGTAGACCGTGTTGTATTGCACATCGTCCCTACAAAGCACGTTGCACAATAGAGCAATAGCTGTGAATTCAAATGGGACTTGTGCTCCAAACTTTTGACGGCGATCGGATACCACATAGGTCATGTGTCCCAAATATACCATCTCCCCAATGTGAAAAAAGCATCAAAATAACCATTTCCAAACAACAATATTGCCCACAGTATCACAAAATGTGGGGTTCTAGGTTGGCTAGAGGCCCAAATAGTTGCACTGGGCTTACTGCACCCCTGAAAGCGTGACCGGTGGGGCACGGGTCAAAAGAGATGCCCGGCGCGCCAACGCTCCGCATGCTGTGTGCTCCACCTACCTGTCTACAGTCTGCCATGCAGGTCGGGGAGGGGGGGGGGGGGCTCAAAATGGTGTGGTGTGGCGTGCCACGGCCATACCTGCCTTCACATGGCCTTGATCACTCAATCTGTTCTTCCAGTGTTCAGTTGGCATTGCGGTCTTTCTCCCTGCCTCCTGCCGGGGGGGGGGGGGCAAAAGTTCAAGTGAGAATTTCAGTGAGATGAAGAACATGAAAGGCAGGGGCAATGGCTGTTAGGTGCAAAGAACGGGTGGGTTGAATGGTGGTGGTGATTCTTTTCAATCAGTACCACACGGAAGAGAATGCATTGCCATCCACAAAGAGAGCCCCATCAAACCAGGGGGAACAGTGAAAATCCTCCCCCTGAAAAAAGGTGGAAAAAACCCAAAAAAAAAAACCAGAAAAAGTGGGGGGGGGGGGGGGGGGGGAAGCCCCCAAACAGGGAGAGAAAAAACACTGAACGTCCCCCCAGTCAAGGCAAACCCTCCACCTGTGGAGAAAAAAACCCCCAGGGTTTTCACCTAAAGCGGGGGGGTTTTTCGCCCCTACGAGGGGAAACTGAACAAGACAACATAAAGGAAAACACTAACAGCCTTCAGCCTAATTTCACACAGCTTGGGGCAGGGGTCGTCCAGGGAGGGGCACCCATGGCATCTGGACTTTCTATGCATGCACTGCAGAGACAGGCAACGACAAGGCCACCAGCCACAGTGCACCTTCAAGAGCAGAGAGCGACAGGACACGACACGACACGAAACAAAAGGCGAACGTCCAGAGCAGGTGCTGTGAAGTGGTGTTTGAACAGACTGCCTTAATCCCACAAATAATTCATATGGCCGGCCACCAGCAGCCTGGAAAAATGGGAAACTAAGCAAAATCCGAGACCTGCAGGCCCGGATAGGCTATGGATCAAAACCATCACATGGCCCAAGCAGAGCATGCATGGGGGGTTGAAATCTTGTTGATATTATCAGTTTTGTCCTGAGACCTATGACCCTGCAACTGACACGTCCCATGCTTCGTATGGCTTGAGAATCAGCAAACAAAAGCAATACCAGACAGCGGTGCTGTATTATGGACAGTATCAAAAACATCCCAATTTTGATGTGTGTGGGACCTAAAGCTCCAATGTGTATGTGTGTGGGACCTAAAGCTCCAATATGTTCGGGTCATGTGTTGTCAGCAAGAGTCGCAGGAGCCATTTCAAAGCATCAGATGAACCACATGGGAGAACCAGGACAGCCTCCAGAAGTGGGTTCATCTGCCAAACCAGATAAATGCCTTGACCCAAAAAGCCTTGGTCAAGAGCTGAGAAACAGGAGCAAGAAAATCTGCAGATGAAACTGAAAAACCGCCAGAGAACAGAAAAGCATGGCTAAACTCGAAGCACCTGACCTCTTGAACCACTGAGTCACCCAGCAGCTCCTGGGGCAATACATCCACAGGCCATCCACACCTGGTATCACGGCAACCGTAAACGAGTCCCCGCTTGGCTACTGAAACGAGTGCTTGGTACTGCCCCCCCCATCCCAACCCCTCTGCATCGCATGTGGGTATACAGGGCAATGATTCTAGACTGCTATTTCTGGATGGGCCTTAGATGGTTACTACTATTTCCTGGTGGGTTCTGGATGGTTACTGTTATCTCCTGGTGGGCGCTCTTTTTGGTCCGGTTTGCCCGTTCTGGCCCAGTCAACGTTCGATTGCGGTCGTTCACGTTCCTCTTGAGTAGGTCGTGTCCGGTGCACAGATTTTGGCACATAGCATCCTTAAGATTGAACAACAGTGGCACCATCAATTTTCATGGGAATGGTGGATGCTACCAAAGGGGACTGATGCATCCATTTGCAACCTTTGCACAAGCCCCACATGCAAACCCTCTCAGTCACTGGCTGGTAGGGTGGAGGCTAGCTTCTACTGATCTCAAGCCACCACACAGACGTAGCACCCACCAGAATCCCTAACAAATCAAGAAATGATTTGTACCAAACCTCCCAGAGGGGGGAAATCATTTTTTGGGAGCTGTAGTCCTGGGTTTGATAGCAGCATTTCATCAGACCCCTCACAAGTGAGAAGCAATGGGGACTAGAGGCTCCCTCCTGTACCAAACCGCCCAGATATCTGCACTGCAGGTACGCGTTGCATTCCCGCCATAACTGCCCCCCCTGTTTCTCAAAAAAATATATCAGAGCCCATCGACCCTCCCTCCCTCCTTTCCCAGAGCAACACCCTTGCCAGAGCAACAGCCAGTGTTGTTTCTGCACTTCCCTCAAATTTTGGGGCTTTAGTGTTGCTCTCGCAAAGCAGGGGGGTTAAACAGTGAATCACAGGGTAAGCATGTGCATTCCAGCGTGTACGCCGCTTGCAATGTTCTGTTTGTGCAATGGAGGGGAAAGATCCTTAAGGCAATCAGGGCATCAGGGCATCTGTGCTGTAGAAGGGCAGGTGAACGAACTGCTGGTTGTTGATTGGAGGGGGCACAGTGGGGCTGCCCTTGCACTCGCGCAGTGCGCACTACTTCTAGACGCACTACTTTTAGATGATGTTCCCCCCGAAGAGCCCCCAGGTACACCGCTTCTAAACGCCCCTAAATTTAGGTCACCCAAACTACCCTAGCTGAAGACGAATGCAAGCCACCTTCCCTTCACACAAGACATCATGCAAAACGTCCAGGTACCCCGTGTGGGTTTGCTGGAGTGGAGTTTTAGTGAAGATCTTCAAAGAGCAACAAACGAAATTTCTTACGCGCCTCGTCTTGCCCAATCTAGCGCGGATATTGAGTGCAATGCAACAAACTACAAACTAGCACGCCGGAGGCTCAAAATCCTTGGACAAGGGGCCCCCGAGGGAGTAACTGTGAGTGCCCGGTCGAGCAAAATGGTCAAAAGACTGCGCCGCGCGCGCGCCGCGTCAGGTGCTCCCCCGTAGTATCCCGAAGTATGGGTCTCTAGTACGGTCAGACGCCCAAATAGTTGCACTGCGCGCTAAGTGCGCCCCCAGTGGGTAGTGAATTGGAATTCGTGCTCAACAATGCAGCACAAGTGAAGACATGAGAAACACTCTCTCTGCAGCAACCCTTGGAACCCCAATACAAGGAGCAGGAGTCTGCAAAACACATTCAAATCATTAAGTGGGACTACAGCAAAGTAATACATCCACATTCCATTGCGTTTAAGTCCATAACACCACCTATCTCCAGACGAAGACAGCTACAATGCTTGTGGATTGATGTCTTGGTTTCAAAAATGCGTGCGCGCACCTGGCTGTGCAGGGGTCATCATGGACCGGCTGTATTCTGGTCGTGGACACCACCCATGCCTTCTCTCTCTGCTTCTTGTAGAAAGGCACACACTGGCATCTGACACCATTTTGATGTTGCACTCAAACTGACGGTTGACCAGTGCCTGTAGCATTCTCCCACTGTAGGTGCTCAGTCCCGTTGGAGTCTTTGCTCCAACTGCTGCTCACCAAAACTGTGTACATTGACAGCTCATCCAATCGCTTATGAATACTAACATCGATCACTGGGTATGTTACTCGGTGCAAAGGTAGGTTCAGGATTGAGGAAAACCTCTACACTCTCATATCATGGGTCCAGGCCAGCCGACAAGGATGCCAGCTGACAGCAAAGCCAACGAACCATACGCTGAGTAGTGATCCTGCGTCCCTGGTGGGTGGATAAAACATGGCGCAGTGAAGCATGTTTCATGCGTTCATGCTTCCCGTGGATATTGTTTCATCAGCGGACGTGCCATGCTACTGTGGTCATCGGAGGTCCATGCCTCATCAGGGGACTACTTTACTTCCAGTCCAGTAAATCTCAATGCATGCTGTACTTCCAAGGGTGTGTAAAAATCATCAAAATTCAGTCTGCATGTAGGAGACTTAGCCGTGCTTGAGTAAAACTCAACTTTGCATCACAGACTACCAGCATCATCTCAACACTTGTTTTGATGATGGAGCCAATGAGTGTCCCTTGATGGGGGGCGTATACATGCACCGGTGAAGCTGCAATTAGGGTGTGCAACTTCTGAATGCGTCCACCCTTCCATGTACGGGGGAGGGTTCTGCCCGATTTCTGCTGATGCATCTGCTCTGCCATTGCCCTGCACATTCACATGGCTGGGTACTTGATCCAGACCGGTTTCCAGACAGGGCGCCATCGAGGAGGTCCAAAAATTCAATTTATTGGTGCAGAAGAGAAAGAGAAAGCAATGGTCCGTTCTCATTGACTGAATGTATCGGCAAAATCAATGGCTGTCTGTGGCGGGTCTGGACAAAATCAGTCAATGGCAATGTGCAAAGTGTAAGCTCTGCAGTCCCATCTCAGCAGTCCTTTGGCCTGTGAGATTGACAACAGGAGCTTGAGGGTTGATGGATGAAACCTGAACCCAGGAACCTCTGGTGCAGAAAAGGCGGCCTCGGGGGGGGGGGGGGGGGGGGATTTTGGTCCAACTCTACAACACCAAATCGGTAAGGGAAAAAATTACTTTTTTGAAAGGAAAAATCAGGCCACACCACCCTCCAACGCCCTATGTCACAGGTGGCAACTGTGTAGACAAGGTCTGTGAACCTGTCCAATTTCAAAAATTTACCCAAACGAACTGCATTTGATAATTTGATACTAGGGTGGGAGACAATTTGGGCCACTTTTTGGTGGATGGTGCTTTTTTCGTCTAAGAGGGTGCCACATGCCACGCTGCAAAACATAGCCCTAGGACTTCACACGGAGTGACATGATGACTTGCAGTGTCACATGTGCAGCGGGCCCATGGCGGCAGCCAAACGCACATGCCTTGGTGCACCGCGCGGGCAGCGCCCACTCTCTAAGTCTACACCCAATTGGTAGGAAAACATTTTTGTGGGGGGTTGACTCAAACTTGTTGAAAGTAGAGTTCTCAAGGCTGTTTTGGAAAGCAAGCATCATGCTCATCATGCTCATATGATCCACTGACTGGATCCCGAGCAAGATAGGCTGGCCAACTGGGGGTACCCGGAGTACGAACACGAGACCCCCACCATTGGTTAGGGGGTCCATGGAAAAGAAGAAAAGGCTGTTCAGAACCGGGGTCTAAATTGACACACAGCGGCCGCAATATGCGAGAAAAAATTGGACACCCATGCACACCCAAAAAAGTGGTACCCTGAATCAGGGGGGGGGGGATAATTTTGTCTCCCAAATCGATGATTTTACAAAGGGTTAGACACCTGATATCATACACTGTGGTATGCTACACAAATGACCCCAAATAGGGGGGTATATGGTGCCCGCGCCTGTGCTTGATCTAACAACCTCTCTTCGAGGTGATTTGTACTAGTTGAACGACATCCCATTGCATCTCCACCTTCTCCATCAGCGGGTCAGGAGTCCCGCTCGTCAACATCAATGGGCTCCGGAGCGGCTCGGCTCGGCGTGTTGGGTCTCCACCTTGTACACTCCTCTCCACCGCGGTATGGGCGATCCCGTGTTGTAGTCCAAGTCCGTGTGGACCTTTGTTACTTGAAGTCTCCTCCGTGCCGGTTTTTTGGTATCTCTCAAATTAATTTAGGGATGCAGAAAGCCACATGCAATGATGGTTGGCCATCTAAATTTGCTGTAGGGTGGAGTACTCTTGCTGGTGAAGGAGCAAGAAGAAGCGGTCCCTGACTGAGTAATTTTTTGTGACAGTTGCCCCATGAGGCTGAAGGACAGCACAGACCACACGCACAGCTGGAACACCTCCTCACTTTGTGAGCAAGGAGACGAAGAAGACAAGTTTGTCTAAACTTTTTTAATGGTGCAGTTGTGGGACCATGGGACGGCCCAACAGCAACACAAGGGGCAATTGTGGTGACTACAGGGCAATTTTGAATTTTCAAAAGCCACGGCAATTTTGCAAAACAGCCCCACCGAAATGTTGTGGCATTACTTTCTGTGAAATGATGGCAAAATTCTGCAAAGCACTGTGGTAGTAAATATGCAAACTGCGGATATGCAAGACATCACTGGATTCCAGCAAGCAACAGTGATAGGCAGCGCAAGACTATGTCACCTGGGGGTTCAACAGTTGGTGAAATGTCCTGTATCCTCAGGGGTGGGCCCTGCCCTACATTAGGGGATTTAACACCAACTCCACTGGGATGTACATGCAGGCTCCACGGAACTTCCACGCAAAACGTTGTTGTACAGAGGAATCCACCCAAACCTGGTTCCCAAAGATTTTGCGTGCCATACAGTGGAATAAGACACACCCGTTCGCTGAGCCACGTTCACATGGAACAAAAAGAGTGCATCCGATGCACCTCACTCATGATTGTCACCTCAGTCACAAAATGCTTGTGGTAAGAGCCCCAAAGGCTCACCAGCAAAAAAAAAAATCTGCAAGGTTCTCAACGGCCAACACACAACATAGTGTAGTGTTCGCTCTACTCGTCATGTTCACAATTCCCGACAGTCCGAGCAGTAACTTCTTTGGGAGAAGTCACCGTTGGTGAGAATCCTGGCCCATGCTAAGCTGCATCATGTTTCAGGTATTATCCAGTGTCC
The DNA here is from genome assembly GCA_964036045.1 of Eutreptiella sp. 'Long Island Sound 2002'. NCBI lineage: Eukaryota > Euglenozoa > Euglenophyceae > Eutreptiales > Eutreptiaceae > Eutreptiella > Eutreptiella sp. 'Long Island Sound 2002'. The sequence goes on from OZ038385.1 coordinate 20,443,496, forward strand.
CAAAGGAAATGATACACATCTTAGAGTGACGGCTCCAAATCAGGTGTCCTAGAATCCCAGAAGCTCCAAGAAAGCGGCAGAACGAAGCGGAACCCCCACAAATCAGCAGAACAAATCGGCGAAATTCAGAGGCCCAACAAATCGGCAGAACAAATCGGCGAATTCGGCCGCCGATTTGGGGGGGGGGGGGGGGGGGTTGTGCATGTTAAACAATTAGCTCACATCACCAGAAGAACAAGAATTTGCACCACGCCTGAATTTTCGATTTGTCAGAAGAATTCTGTCACAGCAGACCACGTGGCCACGTTGAATCGTTGAAAAAAATTTTCAGGCATCTGTCACATGACCTTGGTGCGTTCTTCCCACTGGTATCAGTCAGTACCATTGGCATCTGCACTGTTCCCACAGCTTTCCAAGTTCAGCTGGATAGAACAGCTCCAATGCCAGAACTCACAGCAATTCACTCTGCTGGACATGAACTAAAAATCACCTGTCCAGACCAAGTATCATACCCCAAGCCTCAAGCATTTGAAAGCAACGTGCTGTTCACAGCTGGCAGCATTCGTTAATGCAGCTATTGAGGGGAAATGGTTCAAAAATTCAAGCAAAATTTCAAGCATCAGTAGCATGGAAAAGGTCACACCTGAAGATGCCAACGAGGAAACAGGCTGGGACACAGCGTGAGGGTGGGGGGGGGGGGGATTCATCTGGGAACACTGTGGCAAGATTTGGGCAGGTCCCTGCAAATCTCATACATTTGACAGGCCACATTCCCATTAAAATGCAAATGGCACTTTTGCCAAAATGAGACTGCACATTGAGACCCACAGGGGGTTGGAGGCCCAGGACATCCAAGAAAGGGATAGGGAAGCATCCTGTCCCATAAGTTGGGTGCAAATGGTGGGCCAACATGGGAGTCCGCCGCTAGCACATCACTAGGATGCGTTCCATAACAACCCTAGGATGCAAGAACGGTCGCCAAATCCAACCCTGTCAGAGGACTCATGTGTGTGTGTTGAGGTGGTGACACAAAATACGGCATCAGTGCTCTGGCTTTGCACGCAGAGCCCGACTTAACTCTTCCCAAGCTTCTTGGTCCATCGCATCACAGTTGAAGCCTCCATCATCCAAAGGGACTTTTTGAGCCATGGCATTCATCAAATCAGCATTCTGCAGAATGCGAAGGGTTTTCCAAAGCATCACAAAGAGCGAAACGTGGAGATGCATAAACAGGGCTCTCACGGCGTAGCAAAACGGATCCACAACAACAAGAAAAACGAATGCTGCCGATGATAAACGCATCACGCAGACCTACCCTTCATCCGTACATCATCCGCAGAGAGCATCGGGCATTCGAGCAAAAGCCTACACAACCTCACCCCAACATACCACGCATCCCAGAACAGCAAACGCCCAGATAAGTTGTGATGCCTGACTTTCAGTGCAGCTGTGCAGAATCTCAGGCATCAATAACCTTGAGGCCAGGTTCTCCAGCAACCAAACGTTCACAACCTCCACTGTTGCACATGCCCACACAATATTGGCAATATCTTGTGCAGTGACACTGCTCATGATATCAGGTTGGCCAATCCGAGAAAGAAGCAGGTGGAAAATTTCATCAGTCGGTGTTCCGAAAGTGGCCAATGCCCACACAAAATTGGCAATATCTGCAAACAATTGGACGAAATGCAGAGCCCGTGGCTGTCCTGTTGCAACCAGGCACACGGTTCGGCGAACATTTTGCAACGTTTCGGTGTTATTCTGTTCTCACCAAAAGCCCTGCCCATTGTGCACAGTCAGGCACGGGGGTGGTTTCCAGGCCACACAAACACTCTCTCCTGGGTTCTTATGCATGTAGGGGTATTTGCAAACCTATTGCATGTTGAAATGAAAATCGGACTCCCGGCCGTAGATGGTATTTTATGTCACCTGAGCAGAGATGGACTATGGCTCAGTGGTCTATGCCCATCGCTCCAGGTAAAAAGGGTGATGGTTAAAATCCTATTTGTACCAATTTTTGTAGCACGAGTCACTGCCCCTGGGGCTCAAAATCCTATAGGGCATATCTTGTGTGCATTGTTGTGTTGTTCATCAGCACTCTAAGAAAACTCCGCGCTCATATCAGGCCGTTCACTTCCCCTCTCCCATGCTGAATGCTTTGCACTCATCCCTCCTAATAGCATCCCTCTTTGGTGTCCCCCTGGTGGGTCTGATCTGCCTGAGTTCCAATGCCCACAAATCTTCATCATGATGTGTTTCGCCTGCTTTTTGATGACTGCCTTGTTCATAAAGGCATTGCATTGCAGATCCCCACCTTCTTAGAAGCAACACCAGCCAGTGACTACACAGCTGCAAAGAGAAACACAGCCTCTGTGCACACCCCCTGGGCCATCTGGCTAGGAGGACCCTACCCTGTGCACAAAAGGCCACACCATCTGAGAGCCAATGGTGTGTGCCTGAGGCACGGTAGGGCATGCAGGGTTTGGCAGGGCAGGGCAGCAGGGCAAGGCAGGGCAGTAACTTCAACCTTGTGCGCCAGCATGTTCAAGCTCTTCCTCCATGTTGATCAAACTGCCCAGGTGACCAATCAGTTCCCCGTGCAAAATCCCAAGAGTTGCATATGACCAGAAGATAGTTGAGACAGTCTGAAAATCCAGTGGCTCCTGCACAGTCACTGCATGATCTGCCATGCGGTCCAGCACTTTCAGGCCATCAACACCAAGCATAGCATACGCCCAAGCGATATTTCCAAGGGTCTGCAAGGAGCAACGCAATGAGCGCACAACGTTGACAGGAGTACTCGGCTGCAAAGATGGCAGGCAGGTGCAACATTTATGCAGTGGCAGCTGCATAATCTGCTGCCCCACATCTGAAGTGGCAAACGCAACAGAAGAAGATTCGTCTATTTTGGGTTTCCCCATGCTCCTTGGAAATTGGTGTCACAAATCCTAGCACTTTTTTATTTCATTTGCATGACTACAAAGTTGCTGGAAGACAGCAATCCACCACGAATGCAGCCAGGCCCTTACACAGAGAAATGCACTTGAGTGCCGCTTACCACCTTACATTCTGGTTCCTTGCATGCCAGCTTTTCGCTGCTCCTTCTGGCCACAAGCGGTGCCCCAAGTTCTGTCTTGGCTTCGGCCTAACCCCCCCCCCCCCACCACCCGAGCATTTCTCCAAAGAACTTGAAACCGTTGAAAAGCATGCATAAATGCTTATCCATTTGCCAAATGAAGGAAACAAAAACCAATTCACATACACATTTCATGCAAAAAAGCACAAATTGTCGCCAAAATAAAATACAAAGGGTGAAATGTACACAGACTACTGTCAAAATAGGGGGAAAACACATCGGGAAATGTATGACGCAGAACACCCAGAAACGTAAAGCATGTGATGTTAGATGTAAACATTGTGGCCTATGTCAGCACAGCTAAACAATGGAGTTGAGCAGGTCTGCCCAAAATTTTTGCAGAAGGCCAACAATGCATATTGGGAATCAATGTATTACTACACCCCTCTCCCCTTAAATCTAGCTAACAAGCAACAAGCAAGCAACAAGCAAGCACTTCTCCTTTCCGTTTTGGCCATTGCTCCGCCTCATCGCTCCGGGCTCTACTCTACTCTAGCCATCCTAGAGCCTAGGTGGTGCCCTTGCCAAATCCGGCTTTTGAGCCAAAAACTCAGCGCTGGCGCCCCGGGGCGGGGGCGCCAAGTCTGGAGGTGCCCTCCCAAATCTGCGCAGTTTTGGGCCAAAAACAGCCTTTTTTCCCCCAAAATAGCCCCCAAACCCGGGCAAAACGCCCAAACGAAGGGAAACGGTGGCTACATCCCACGTGCGGCTTGACTTTACTGTGTCAAAGAGCCCTATACTGCCCTTCAACTCCACGATATGTCCGAGAAACGGCCCAAAAAGGCGCCAAAAAACCCCAAAATCTGCGCAATGTGCACCAACCCCCCGAAACGAAGGACGGGCCGTATCTTGGGCTACGTGGCTCAAAAACGAATTCCGAGGGCACCTAGTCCACCTGCAACCCCCCACTTTTTGTGATTTCCACCCCTCACAATCGCCCAAACGGACGCCTAGACCCCCGAACTAGTGGTCACTTGGTGCAGCCGGAGGGCAGCCCGGCCCGCGCACAGTGGGGGCCAACGGTGGGTCCACCAGGGTCCCCAGGGCGAAAAAAATCATTTTTTCCAAAGTTGTTCCCAGACCATTTGGGATGCTCAAACAAGTGTTTTTAGGGCGTTTTGAGCCCGTGGTGGCGTGTTTTGGGCCATGGAAAATCCCAAAATGCCTTGAAATTGGGCCGTTTCAAGACCAAAAATGGGTCAAAAATGGGTCAAAAACGCGTTTTCCCAAAAAGTGATCTTGGACCATTTGGGATGCTCAAACAAGTGATTTTGGCCCATTTTGAGCCCGTGGCGACGGGTTTTGGCTCATGGAAAATCCCAAAATGCCTTGAAAGTGGCATGCTCAAACAAGTCTTTTTCGCCCATTTTGCACCCATGGTGACATATTTTGGGCCATGGTAACTCCCAAAATGCCTTGAAAATGGGCCATTGTGGAACCAAATGATGGGAGCAAGAGTTGCAACATTAGTGTGGAGTGTTGGGTACAAGAAGAACGAGTAGTTCTTTGCCGAGGTTTGTTCTTCTGTGCCCTTTGCTCTTAGTGATTGGACTTGGAGTACAGGTGTACTCTTAACGGAGTTACCTTCACATTCACGCCATGTCTAATCATAGGAGCACGAGTTGCAGGAAGGTGTAGTTCTCTAGCGTGTTTTGCCGTTTGTGTGCTTTGTTCTCGTGTGCCCTTTGCTCTTAGTGATTGGACTTGGAGTACAGGTGTACTCTTAACGGAGTTACCTTCACATTCACGCCATGTCTAATCATAGGAGCACGAGTTGCAACAATAGTGTGGAGTGTTGTGTACAAGAGGATGTATATATATATATATATATATATATATATATATATATATATATATATATATATATATATATATACACACACACACGCTTCGAATCTCTTGCCCATGTAGCCATCTTGGAGCCCAGGTGGTGCCCTTGCCAAATCCAAGTTTTGAGCCACAAACTCACCGGTGGCAGCCCGGCGGAGCCTAGGTGCTGGCCTTGCCAAATCCAAGTTTATATATATGCTCAAACAAGTGTTTTTGGCCCAGTTTGAGCCCAAGATCACGTGTTTTCGCCCATGGAGAAGGCCAAAATGCCTTGAAAATGGGCCGTTGTGAGACCAAAAATGTGTCAAAACTAGGTCAAAAACGCGTTTTTCCAAAACTGATGGTGGACCATTGGGGGTGCACAAGCCCATTGTGAGCCCCTGGTGACGCGTAGTGGGCCACAGAAAATTCCCAAATGCCTGGAAAACCGGCCATTTTCAGATCGAAAATGGGTCAAAAATAGGTCAAAAACGCATTTTGCCAGAAGTGATCCTGGACCGTTGGTGGTGCACAAACAAGTGAAATGAGCCCATTTTGAGCCCGTGCCGACCGAGTTCAGCCCCTTCCGCGACATGCATGCACCAAGTTGTACCCTTCGCACGTACCTTAGAGCCGTATGGTGGAGCCACCTAGAGTTGGGGAGAGGGGTGGAGATTAGAGGATTTATATATATATATATATATATATATATATATATATATATATATATATATATATATATATATATATATATATATATATATATATATATATATATATCCTCCAATCTACACCCCTCTCACAACTCTAGGTGGCTCCACCACACGGCTCTAAGGTACGTGCGAAGGGCACAAAGTGGTGCATACATGTGGTGGAAGGGGCTAAACTCGGTCAAAAATGGCTCAAAACGGGCTAAAACCACTTGTTTGAGCATCATAAATGGTCCGGGATCATTTTTGAAAAAATGCGTTTTTGACCCATTTTTGACCCATTTTTGGTCCCAAAACGGCCCATTTTCAAGGCATTTTGGGATTTTCCATGGCCCAAAAAGCGCCACCACGGGCTCAAAACGGCCTAAAAACACTTGTTTGAGCATCCCAAGTTGTCTAGGAACAACTTTGGAAAAAATGATTTTTTTCGCCCTGGGGACCCTGGTGGACCCACCGTTGGCCCCCACTCAGCGTGGGCTGGCCAGCCCTCCGGCTGCACCAAGTGACTACAGGTACAGGGGTCTACGTGTCTCGTTGGGCTGTTCTGAGGCTTGGAAACCATAAAAAGTGGGGGGTTGTGGGTGGCCTAGGTGCCCTCGGAATTCGTTTTTGAGCCACGTAGCCCAAGATACGGCCCGTTCTTGGTTTTGGGGTGCTGGTGCACATTGCGCAGTTTTTGGGGCTTTTTGGCGCCTTTTTGGGCCATTTCTCGGACATATCGTGGAGTTAGAGGGCACCAAAGGTCCCTTAGTCACGAGAAAGTCAAGCCGCACGTGGAGTGTAGCCACCGTTTGCCTTCGTTTGGCTGTTTTGAACCCTTACTAGGGCTGTTTTGGGCGAAAAATGGCTGTTTTTGGCCCAAAACTGCGCAGATTTGGGAGGGCACCTCCAGACTTGGCGCCCCCGCCCCGGGCCGCCACCGGTGACTTTCTGGCTCAAAACTTGGATTTGGCAAGGGCACCACCTAGGCTCTAGGATGGCTAAAGTAGAGTCAGGCCCGAGGCCTTGGGAAGGTGCAATGGCCAAAACGGCACGGAGACGTGCTTGTTGTTGCTTGTTGTTGCTTGTTGCTTGTTGCTTGTTAGCTAAATTTAAGGGGAGAGGGGTGTAGTAATAAATATATATCCTCTAATCTACACCCCTCTCCCATGGCTCCCGTGGCTCCACTCTAAGGTACGTGCCAAGGGTACAACTTGTTGCATACGCGTAGCGGAAAGGGACTAAACTCGATCAAAACGGGCTCAAAATGGGCTGAAAACACTTGTTTGTGCACCCCCAATGGTGCAAGATCACTTCTGGAAAAACGCGTTTTTGACCAATTTCACCCATTTTTGCTCCCAAAACGGCCCCTTTTCAAAGAATATTGGGATTTCCATGGCCCAAAGCCGTCCGAATGGGCTCAAAATGGGCCAAAAACACTTGTCCGAGCATCCCAACGGCGCCTTCTTGGTTTTGGATGTGTTGGGCACAAATAACGCACAGTTAGGCCATTTTTGGCCATTTTTGGGCTGTTTCTCGGACATATCGTGGAGCTAGAGGGCAAGAAAGGGCTCTTGTTCACGAGCCAATTGAGGCACATGTGGAGTGTAGGAACCCTTTGCCTTCGTTTGGCCGTTATGACTGGGTTTGGGGGCCGTTTTGGGCCAAAAAAGGCTGTTTTGGGGCACAAAATGCGCAGTTTTGGGAGGGCACCTCCCGACTTGGCGCCCCCGCCCCGTGGCGCCACCGCTGAGTTTTTGGCTCAAAACTTGGATTTGGCAAGGGCACCACCTAGGCTCTAGGATGGCTAGAGTAGAGTAGAGCCCGGAGCGATGAGGCGGAGCAATGGCCAAAACGGAAAGGAGAAAGGCTTGTTGTTGCTTGCTGTTGCTTGTTGTTGCTTGCTTGCTTGTTAGCTAGATTTAAGGGGAGAGGGGTGTAGTAATATATCAAGGCATTTTGGGATTCTCCATGGGCCACAACGCCCGATCTTGGGCTCAAAACAGGCTAAGAACACTTTTTTGAGCCTCCCAAATGGCCCATGATTACTTTCAGACAAATGTGTTTTTCACCCATTTTTGACCCATTTTTGGTGTTGAACCAACCCCTTTTCAAGGCATTTTGGGATTTTCCATGGGCCAAAACGCGGCACCACGGGCTCAAAATGGGTCAAAAACACTTGTTTGAGGATCCCAAATGGTCTAGGATCACTTTTGGAAAAACGCGTTTTTGACCCGTTTTTGACCCTTTTTGGTCCCAAAACGGCCCATTTTCAAGGCATTTTGGGAATTTCCATGGCCCAAAATGCGTCATAACGGGCTCAAAATGGGCTAAAAACGCTTGTTTGAGCATCCCAAGTGGTCTAGGAACAACTTTGAAAAATGTCATTTTTTTTGCCCCGAGGACCCTGGTGGACCCACCGTTGGACCCCGCCGTGCGCTAGCCGGGCTACCCTCCGGCTGCACCAAGTGACCACTAGTACGGGGATCTAGGCGTCTCGTTGGGCGATCCTGAGGCTTGGAAACCACAAAAAGTGGGGGGTTGCGGGTGGAATACGTGCCCTCGGAACTTGGTTTTGAGCCACGTAACCCAATATACGGCGCCTTCTTGGTTTTGGATGTGTTGGGCACAAATAACGCACAGTTAGGCCATTTTTGGCCATTTTTGGGCTGTTTCTCGGACATATCGTGGAGCTAGAGGGCAAGAAAGGGCTCTTGTTCACGAGCCAATTGAGGCACATGTGGAGTGTAGGAACCCTTTGCCTTCGTTTGGCCGTTATGACTGGGTTTGGGGGCCGTTTTGGGCCAAAAAAGGCTGTTTTGGGGCACAAAATGCGCAGTTTTGGGAGGGCACCTCCCGACTTGGCGCCCCCGCCCCGTGGCGCCACCGCTGAGTTTTTGGCTCAAAACTTGGATTTGGCAAGGGCACCACCTAGGCTCTAGGATGGCTAGAGTAGAGTAGAGCCCGGAGCGATGAGGCGGAGCAATGGCCAAAACGGAAAGGAGAAAGGCTTGTTGTTGCTTGCTGTTGCTTGTTGTTGCTTGCTTGCTTGTTAGCTAGATTTAAGGGGAGAGGGGTGTAGTAATATATCAAGGCATTTTGGGATTCTCCATGGGCCACAACGCCCGATCTTGGGCTCAAAACAGGCTAAGAACACTTTTTTGAGCCTCCCAAATGGCCCATGATTACTTTCAGACAAATGTGTTTTTCACCCATTTTTGACCCATTTTTGGTGTTGAACCAACCCCTTTTCAAGGCATTTTGGGATTTTCCATGGGCCAAAACGCGGCACCACGGGCTCAAAATGGGTCAAAAACACTTGTTTGAGGATCCCAAATGGTCTAGGATCACTTTTGGAAAAACGCGTTTTTGACCCGTTTTTGACCCCTTTTTGGTCCCAAAACGGCCCATTTTCAAGGCATTTTGGGAATTTCCATGGCCCAAAATGCGTCATAACGGGCTCAAAATGGGCTAAAAACGCTTGTTTGAGCATCCCAAGTGGTCTAGGAACAACTTTGAAAAATGTCATTTTTTTTGCCCCGAGGACCCTGGTGGACCCACCGTTGGACCCCGCCGTGCGCTAGCCGGGCTACCCTCCGGCTGCACCAAGTGACCACTAGTACGGGGATCTAGGCGTCTCGTTGGGCGATCCTGAGGCTTGGAAACCACAAAAAGTGGGGGGTTGCGGGTGGAATACGTGCCCTCGGAACTTGGTTTTGAGCCACGTAACCCAATATACGGCGCCTTCTTGGTTTTGGATGTGTTGGGCACAAATAACGCACAGTTAGGCCATTTTTGGCCATTTTTGGGCTGTTTCTCGGACATATCGTGGAGCTAGAGGGCAAGAAAGGGCTCTTGTTCACGAGCCAATTGAGGCACATGTGGAGTGTAGGAACCCTTTGCCTTCGTTTGGCCGTTATGACTGGGTTTGGGGGCCGTTTTGGGCCAAAAAAGGCTGTTTTGGGGCACAAAATGCGCAGTTTTGGGAGGGCACCTCCCGACTTGGCGCCCCCGCCCCGTGGCGCCACCGCTGAGTTTTTGGCTCAAAACTTGGATTTGGCAAGGCCACCACCTAGGCTCTAGGATGGCTAGAGTAGAGTAGAGCCCGGAGCGATGAGGCGGAGCAATGGCCAAAACGGAAAGGAGAAAGGCTTGTTGTTGCTTGCTGTTGCTTGTTGTTGCTTGCTTGCTTGTTAGCTAGATTTAAGGGGAGAGGGGTGTAGTAATATATCAAGGCATTTTGGGATTCTCCATGGGCCACAACGCCCGATCTTGGGCTCAAAACAGGCTAAGAACACTTTTTTGAGCCTCCCAAATGGCCCATGATTACTTTCAGACAAATGTGTTTTTCACCCATTTTTGACCCATTTTTGGTGTTGAACCAACCCCTTTTCAAGGCATTTTGGGATTTTCCATGGGCCAAAACGCGGCACCACGGGCTCAAAATGGGTCAAAAACACTTGTTTGAGGATCCCAAATGGTCTAGGATCACTTTTGGAAAAACGCGTTTTTGACCCGTTTTTGACCCCTTTTTGGTCCCAAAACGGCCCATTTTCAAGGCATTTTGGGAATTTCCATGGCCCAAAATGCGTCATAACGGGCTCAAAATGGGCTAAAAACGCTTGTTTGAGCATCCCAAGTGGTCTAGGAACAACTTTGAAAAATGTCATTTTTTTTGCCCCGAGGACCCTGGTGGACCCACCGTTGGACCCCGCCGTGCGCTAGCCGGGCTACCCTCCGGCTGCACCAAGTGACCACTAGTACGGGGATCTAGGCGTCTCGTTGGGCGATCCTGAGGCTTGGAAACCACAAAAAGTGGGGGGTTGCGGGTGGAATACGTGCCCTCGGAACTTGGTTTTGAGCCACGTAACCCAATATACGGCGCCTTCTTGGTTTTGGATGTGTTGGGCACAAATAACGCACAGTTAGGCCATTTTTGGCCATTTTTGGGCTGTTTCTCGGACATATCGTGGAGCTAGAGGGCAAGAAAGGGCTCTTGTTCACGAGCCAATTGAGGCACATGTGGAGTGTAGGAACCCTTTGCCTTCGTTTGGCCGTTATGACTGGGTTTGGGGGCCGTTTTGGGCCAAAAAAGGCTGTTTTGGGGCACAAAATGCGCAGTTTTGGGAGGGCACCTCCCGACTTGGCGCCCCCGCCCCGTGGCGCCACCGCTGAGTTTTTGGCTCAAAACTTGGATTTGGCAAGGCCACCACCTAGGCTCTAGGATGGCTAGAGTAGAGTAGAGCCCGGAGCGATGAGGCGGAGCAATGGCCAAAACGGAAAGGAGAAAGGCTTGTTGTTGCTTGCTGTTGCTTGTTGTTGCTTGCTTGCTTGTTAGCTAGATTTAAGGGGAGAGGGGTGTAGTAATATATCAAGGCATTTTGGGATTCTCCATGGGCCACAACGCCCGATCTTGGGCTCAAAACAGGCTAAGAACACTTTTTTGAGCCTCCCAAATGGCCCATGATTACTTTCAGACAAATGTGTTTTTCACCCATTTTTGACCCATTTTTGGTGTTGAACCAACCCCTTTTCAAGGCATTTGGGATTTTCCATGGGCCAAAACGCGGCACCACGGGCTCAAAATGGGTCAAAAACACTTGTTTGAGGATCCCAAATGGTCTAGGATCACTTTTGGAAAAACGTGTTTTTGACCCGTTTTTGACCCCTTTTTGGTCCCAAAACGGCCCATTTTCAAGGCATTTTGGGAATTTCCATGGCCCAAAATGCGTCATAACGGGCTCAAAATGGGCTAAAAACGCTTGTTTGAGCATCCCAAGTGGTCTAGGAACAACTTTGAAAAATGTCATTTTTTTTGCCCCGAGGACCCTGGTGGACCCACCGTTGGACCCCGCCGTGCGCTAGCCGGGCTACCCTCCGGCTGCACCAAGTGACCACTAGTACGGGGATCTAGGCGTCTCGTTGGGCGATCCTGAGGCTTGGAAACCACAAAAAGTGGGGGGTTGCGGGTGGAATACGTGCC